>JBAMIE010212159.1:0-10223 GCA_037177295.1 Kaempferia parviflora
CTGGTCGCCCACTCGTCGCCTACCCCTCTCCTGCCCTCGCTTGCCGCATGTCGCCCGCCCGCTGCCTGTCCACCGACCACCCGATTGCTTGGTCACCGCGGACTGACCGCCTGCCTGCTGACCGACTTGTCGGCCACTACAGGATAGCCAAGTAGGGTGATCATTTGATGAAAAATCAAACCTCAACCCAATAAACCGAAATTGGGTTGATATTATCAATCGACTGATGATATTATCAACTAATGGCATCATAAATCGTAGTTCGGATCCTCTGTCCTAATATTACCGTGTCCCCGCGCCGATCGGACGACTGTAACATCTTCGAGATATGTGCAATATCCTTGTGATGTGCACAACATCTTTGAGATGTGATTTAGTCCGTCCAATCGGCAAGGGGATATGAAAATATAGTAATATTGGGACAGGATCTGAACTGCATAAATCGGCTGATATTGTTCAGTTGAATTACTCTATTTTATTTGTTGAGTTATACAGTCATTGTCATGTATAACAGTCGATTGCGCAAAATATAACAATAGACCGACCGATACAATTTGATTTAATCGGTTAAATAATCAATTTTTTTTTAAATAATCAAATGTCTGAATTAAGAACTTTTTAATTGATCAATTATTTAGTTTTAATCGAGAATTTGTTCACTCCGATCCTTACCATTGATAAAGGGCAAAAAGTTTATTCTCGTTTGTGACGCATGAAAAAATATTAAAAAAAATTATGAACATTTCATAATGGATAAATAAGAATCTTAATTTTTATGTAATTAATTTTTTTCCGAAATAGGTCGCATTGGCACCATTGATCAATCCTATGCACACGTCAAAATAACCTTTTTGAGGTATGTAGATTATTATTTAAAATATATTTATGCCCGTTTAAAAGAATATCAGTACATCTTTATGAGGGACATTTGACATGGATAATGATAAAATTTAATTTTTTATTTTCCACTCTCACCTGTATATATTAACTCTCATCTCGACGTGCAGACTTCATTCTTCTATAAAGATGCACATCCAATTTTTTATTTTTAATTTTTTTAACACTTAATACTATAATCTAATCCAATCAAGAACTTAAAAAAATCAAACAAAAAATTGATCTGAGTCGCCCCAACTTATAAGGGGTGTCTGCGGCGGGATGCAAGCTATCTAACAACTTACTATATATACATTCTTGCACGCCCGATCTGTGCTCGACGTATGGGCGATTGAGTATGATTCTAAGCGTCCGGATCATTTTATGGTGCCCTCGAGTCAATTTTGAAGATAAATCACACTCAATCACACTCGACTGTGCACAGTCGAGATATGCAAGCTAACATATGTACATAAAGTAAGATAAGATGTTATCAGATTTCTGGTACACAATTCCCTCCACCAATTGACTCGTACTTTCGAAGGTCGGAACATTTTTGGATACCCTGTGCATTAAGTCGGACACGAGGATCGGGCAATCTATCACATTCCTGTACAATGAATAAGTCTAGCATGAATAATGT
Organism: Kaempferia parviflora; assembly: GCA_037177295.1. Taxonomy (NCBI): domain Eukaryota; kingdom Viridiplantae; phylum Streptophyta; class Magnoliopsida; order Zingiberales; family Zingiberaceae; genus Kaempferia; species Kaempferia parviflora. Next base: position 1,520 of record JBAMIE010212159.1, read on the forward strand.
TTTAATAACGTGGCACATGAATAATGTTTTAATAATGTGGCACATGAATAATGTTTTAATAATAATTCAGTTTTGAGAATTGGATGAAACTACAAGGTTGAAATTGAAAATATCGTCGAAACCAAATCCTAGGGATTACAGGAAGAGTGTCCTCTACGCTGTGATAACATTTCGTTTAAAATAAAAGGCTGGAACCAGAATGTGCTAGCGAGCGGGGACGAAATCGAAGCATCTTCTTCCCTTGTTTCAATTGTTGTTTATCTTTTTTTGTCTCATCTTTATCGTCATCATCGATCCGATTTCCCTCCATCTTTTATAGTTCGTCCCTGTCTGCGGAGATGTTCCGCAATGCAAACCTTGTTCCGTATCCCTTCTCGAGTCCCCCACCCTCGTGTGCTCGTCTTGCCCGCCGGTATTTGATTATGCTCGTCTTGCAAAGCCGTGGGTTTGCGGCAACCAAACACCGCTCAGGCCAAAAGGTAGACGATTCCAAGGTGTGATCCTTTCCTCCATTGATGCGTTCGTACATTTTGATTGCAACTTCCGGCTTGAATGGTTTCTGATTGTAGGTTATAGGTTGGATTCTGAATAATATATCAAAGTTTTGTTTTTTCACAATACGCTCCAAGGTTTTGTTTCCAAACACATTTTTTTTCTCCCTTTGTTACATAACGGAGAGGGTTAAGAAATCCCCACACTCTTTTGATAGCTGATCAACTGACATTATTTTGGTCACTGTAGACGTATCTCCTTTGGTCATTGTAACTTAGCAAAGATAAATAGATGATAATACTAGCTCATTTAATTGAAAAAAAACCAATGCTCTGATCGTAGTGAAATTCCACTTAACTATGAGAGCATGAGACTATGCTCAAGAAGATCCATGACATAATGAACTATTTTATTCTCTTCAAATTTTAGCATAATTTCAACTTTCGACAAGTTTAAATTTGATAAGGAGCGATTATTTAAGGAATCATTTAACTGACTTGGTGATATATGTGCTAGGAACAGAGCTCATTCGAGTTTTAAATTACAGAGAAGCTCACGTTTGCCCAGATGCTTGCAATGGAAAATGTCTCAAGAATCAACAAATCTTATCATCAATCTTCATTTGGACTTGTGAGAAGTGGTTATGAACCATCTGACACTGAATCAGAATGGCAGGAAAGCCCCTGGCATGATGGGCTCTTGACTTCAGACCGGCAAATAGCTCCTCAACATCATCAGCGCACTAGGAACGTTAGCCCCTTACATTATAATCAGAAATATTTTGATGAAGACAACAATAATAGCATGACATATGTTCCTAGAACCAGTACGACCCCTAGTAGACAAAATAGGTTTCCTTATAATCCAATCAAAGGCGGTGATGAACTTAATTTTCCATCAGTAGGTTCCAGCTCAAGGAAGAATACCAGTCCTCTGAAGGCCTCAGATCATCAAAGATACATTTCTCCATACAGGTCCAGGTATGAGGAACCTATTCATCAAAATCATGAGCTTCACCACTCAGTCGGAAAGAGGAGCCATAGAACACCAACCAAGTCTCGCAAGCTGGGTGATATTAATCCCCATACACAATTTCATGAACTTTCAATGCCAAGTGGCAGATCAAGTTACAATGCAAATAGGTCAGGATCTGCACCAAAATCAAGGGGGATGGAAGAATTTCAGGTTATCACTGGTCCTGCAGCACCTACAAGACAAAGATGCTCACCATTGGTCAATACCACGATTCATGGTCAGATAGGCCATGCATACCCAAGAGATCCTCCAATTACTATAGGAAGTGATATGATTGCTGATAAAAATCTCTCTCAAGTTCCCTCACACAATGCGTATGATCTAAAGAGCATCGACTCAATTTCGCCTGGTGATATCTTCTTTTCACTAGATCAAGCAGCTTTGGCTCAGAAAAATTCTGATACTGGTGTGGGCAAAAAAGACCAAACTTTTAGTCAGAAAACGCAGATGGTTTCAGAAAGTAATATACCTAGCCATCAGTACTCTAGAGGGACAAATTATTATGGTCGAACTTCTCATAGCATTTCAGTTCCTGGTGTTGTGTCACAAACAAGTAATAACTCCAGTTCTATTAGTCAGCTTAGTAATGGTGGAACAAGTACTAATTTTTTCTCTTCTAATACTCGGCTGAGCAAGAGCAGGATCAGTAATGAAAGTACCAAGTTTAGTGATGATGGTGGAAAAGTTTCTGGAGGTTTTAATAAGTTTGCAATTAACCGACAGAAAAACCAAACGGATTTATGGTTTTCCTGTGTTAAGGGAGCTTCATGTGGGAAGTCAAAGTCACCGAAAAGTAGGACAATTGATGAAGCTTCTTACATTGAGAAGGCAATTGTGGTAGAAGAATTGAGGCAATTTTGGGCTGATAAGCATCGTCCAAGATCACTGGATGAGTTCATCTGTCATAGACAGAAAGTGCAGCAGCTTAAACAACTAGTAAGTTGTGTCTGATTTGCATCTTTTTCTTTTCTTGATCTTGAAGTGCTCTTCGTTAGTGGTTGATGAAAATGCTCTGAAATCCTTCATACAGTTGTTTGGGCAATTATATAAAGCAAATTATTTGAAATTGAGTAGCATAAAAAAATGCACGCAACTATTTCTTGCTTAACAGACTGGCTGAGTTTGAACTGCATAAGAGCTAAACTGAATCTGTCTTATGAAGCTTCCTTTTTAGGTTTCTAATAAATAAATGTCTGTTTGATCATTTTAACTAGTAGAGAATCTATGAACCATTCTTATACAGGACTACTGGATTATTTTCTAAAGATGGAAAATATTAATAGAAAGCTATCCTTTTTTAACCACATGTAAGAGTATCATATGAAATATTTTAAATGTTCCACTTTTTATCTTACCAGTTTCAGTTCATAATATGTTTTCACTTTCCATGTTAATGTAATTAAGTTCTTGTCCTTCTGGAAGGTCTCTCCAAGCAACTGTCCTCATATTCTTCTCAAAGGACCAACTGGCTCTGGAAAAAAATCTGTGTGTTTGGCTTTGTTACACGAACTGTTTGGTGATTCATCTTCAAGAGTATGTAGCAAGTGTATATAATCAGAAAATTCTCATTTGGGACTTGTACTGAGCTTGCTGACTAATCTTTATCAATTTTGTAGGTCACTTTTGAGTTAAAACATTACAAAGTCCAGGTAACTTTTCTGATAGTACCATAACTTTTCAGTAATTTATTGGTTCAAAATGTCATTCCATGTTAAAAAAAAGAGATGAACAAGTCCTCAGTCCTAGAATACACTTGCTGAAGAAATGAAGTCCTTGACCTGACAACTACTAAACATATGGCCCTCTTCTGCAATTTGTTGTTTCAGTTCATGAAAATTGAGATCCCTCTGAAGTTCATAATCATCCAATAATCTTCAATCACCACAATCTACAGGCTTCATATCACCTTCTACATTGCTAAACCACCAGCTACATATTGCAAGAAGAACATTGTCTTAACTCTTAATGAAAAACTCCACCCTGGTGCACCTATGACATATTGTGAACTTTTCTGCTTATCCCAATATTCTGCATGATATATACTTACCAGAGGATCATTTGGTTGTCTGTTTCAGTGACATACCATTGCTGAAGGCATGAAAGTCAGCTTCCTTGTTCTTGTATGAACACATTTGTTTGCCGTTATTTTTTTTCCAAATTAATTTCGTAACTAGGAGTATTTGCACAGGAAGGAATAAACTTTTCTAATCATAAGCAAAAAAGGTTTTGCTATTCCCTCAAATAAGTAATCTACTAATCCTCTTTGTAGGAGTCAAATCCATTGCAAATTGCAGTCCCATTAGCATCAAGTGCTCATCATTTGGAACTTAATTTGAGGTTGCTAGGGAAGAATGCTAGCCATGCTTTAATGGCTGTTGTGAAGGAGATAGCTGAAAATCATGTGCATATACCCGAAATTAGCGATGCAAGTTTTAAGATGGACATTAAAGGTCCAGAACTTCCTCATGCTTTCTTTTGATACATACCATACTCATATGGCATTAATGCATGTATTTTCTTTTTTACAGTGATTGTTCTTTATGAGGTCGACAAAGTAACAGAAAATGTTCAGCACTTAGTAAAATGGATAATGGATTGTTATGCTCATGTATGCAAGATCTTCATATGTTGTCAAGATGACTTTGGTATTACTGATTCCATTAAGAGCAGATGCAAAATTATTAGCATTGATGCCCCAGTTACGCATGAGGTAAGCTTGTTCTTCCTCCTTTGATGATAGATATCAAAACTTCCAATTAATTTCCATCTGGGCTCTTTTTAAATATTTATTCTGAAATGTAACAAGGGTTCTTAGTTTGTTCATCAAATTTCCTGTTTTTTCCTTTAGTAACTATTCACCATGTTCTTTTTTGTCATCGTTAAGTAGCATATAATTTTGTTGAATTTGAGATGTTCTCTTGTTAACTAAGATTTATAGATACCATGGTCCATCTGGGAGACTGCAAGAGTAGTTTTTATACTCCTCCACTCCTCTCTAAGATGATTGAAATAGTAGATTGATGTTGAGCATTCTCTTGATGCACCACATTTGAGGATTGCATATCAATGAATGGTTAAAACTATATTTCAACTTTTTTTCCCAGATAGTGGAGGTTTTAACTCAGATTGCAGTGAGGGAGAGCTTTGAGTTGTCAACAACATTTGCTGCCAGAATTGCAACTAAATGCAAGCACAACATAAGGAAGGCAATAATGGCCCTTGAAGCATGTAAAGAACACAAGTATGGATATCTCTGTCAATAGCTTAGACAATTGTTCAAACACAACATTATAATGATATGTTGATTTTGCATCATAATTACAGTTATCCCTTCATGGATAGACAACTAATACCTTCTAGCTGGGAGGAGATTTTAGTTGAAATTGCAGCAGAGATTTTAGATGATCCATCACCAAGAAGGTTGAGCAATAATGCTGACTTAATAGTTTTGTTTATCATAATATGAAAGAGATTTTAGAGAAATAATGTTATGCAGTGTTAATTTATTTGTTTATTGTTATTATTTCTTGCTTTTACTCTGTGCAAATTCATTTGAGCCAATTTTTACATAAGAGTTAGGCACATATATATAGTTACTTTCATACTTGATATTTGCCAAATCTTCTTCATATTTTAAACTTGTTAAATGATTATTAATGTTATATTGTTATCAATATATTTGATCTTTTTTTAACAATTTCCTATACAGAACTTCATCTTTCAACAATAGCTAATCATCATTGCATATCAATTTTTGTTTTAACTTTTTGGGGTGTGCTGCATGCATCACAACTTGAGTATCACAATACAACATTATTGGCTCCTTAGGAGCATTATCTCAATTCAGTCATTAACTCCTTAACCTAGATAAATCACATATAGCTAGTGTCATAGCTATAACTCTATCTTTTTACTTGATCTGGCTACAATATTTTGTTTCTTACTTTTCTAAGAAATCAAATTCCTCCTATAAAAACATAATAACCCGATGTAAATCTCCTGTCTGTGGGGGAAGCTATTCAGTTAGCATCAACATAGCTTGCAATCTAACAGTGGTCTAGATAGGTCTTTTCTTAGTACTTTTTTCAAATAGCATAGAATTCTCGGCGCTCTCCAGATGATCATAACATAGAGATTCAAGGAACTAACTGATCATACTCACTAGGAATGATATATCTAGTCTTTTAACAATACTTAGTTCAAGGCTGACTCTAGATTTTGAAGGGTCCGGTTAAAAAAAAAAGGCCCTTTGTATTCATATAAAAAAATATAAAATCGATGTTATAAAAATATTTTCATTAACACAACACGTAAACTAAATTTATGTTTAGGGATTTTAAGGTTTAGGGAAATAGAAATAGGAAAAGGTTGGTGAAGGAGGAAGAAAAGGCTTGACTGCTCTGAGTGTGTTTTTTTTGACACTCTTAAAAAAAAAAAAATCTATAATGTTTTAGAATTTATATTTAGATCATTTTTAATTTATTTATTTTTCGAACACGAACATTGTTTTGTTAGCATTTTACTTTAAAAAATATATAAAAATTACAAAAAAAATGGACTCCAACTTTTAAATTATTATTTTTTCCAATGAATTACCATTTACTTTAAAAAAATATTTAAAAATTACAAAAAAAAAAAAAAAAATGAGCCCCGCAGGAGGTGGGGCCTGCGCCAACCCCACTTTGACCACCCTAGGGCCGGCTTTGAGATAGTTGAGTTCTCTAACAAGGCTTCTATATTTTCATGGATAACACAATTGCTTCTTCAATCTTGGCAATCGACTGGATTAACCCCCAATATAATAATTTCTTTAGGCATATCAACTATGTATTTTTGTTGCAAATTACAATGCCATCTATATGCCAAGGAAATATCTTAAATAATTTATATCCTTGGTTTGAGAATGCTAATGAAGATAGACTTTTTACCTTATGATTCCTATAGAATCATCACTGATATCCACATAGAAAGTAAGGAGAATATCTTCTTAAATGGAGAGGTAACATGGTGCTAAATGAACTGAAACACTTTTGATCACCTTGAACTGACAAGAGTAGTTCTAAACCGTACTTTAGAAGATTACTTTAAACCTTTCAAAGTATTTGCACACTAAACCATTTTCCCCTTGAGCAACAAACCACTCTGCATGTGTACTCATGTGAGACCACTATGGAGGAAAGCATTTTTGATATGCGACTATGAAACTTAAATAAAAGTGTCAACGTAAGGAATAATCTAAGAAATCTTAGTCACATGTGAAAATGTGTCTAAGTAATATACTCTACATACTTAAATGTATCTCTCTTTGCCATTGAAGGTAGACTTTTTACTTTATGATTCCTATAGAATCATCATTAGCATCCACATAGAAAGTGAGGAGTTATCTTCTTAAATGGAGAGGTAACATGAAGTGCTGAACAAGCTAAAACACTTTTGATCACCTTGAACTGAACAAGAGCATTCCTAAGCCATACGTTAGGAGATTCATTAATTAGAAAATAAAGGCTAAATGGCTAAAATGGAGGGAAGCTTTTGGAGTCATTTGTGATTTTCTTTGTACCCCATAGGTTGTGTTACTTTGAGGAGACAAGGTGTGAGAAAGAAATAAGAGTAGGAAAAAGTAAGGAGGGAAAATTTTTTCCTTCATTTCTTTGGGGAAAAAAATAATTGAGGAAGAGAATGGTTCTTATTCTTTCCCTTACAACTCGTCTGCTCAAATCAGGTAGAAAGGTTGAAAGTCAGTTGTTGTTGGCTGTTTAAAATTAAAAACTATAATATTGATGCTAATTTTCTTCTAATTTATCAAGTTGATAGAATTAATTTTACAAAGTCTCTCTCTTTCTTTCCTCCAAGAAAACAATGCAAGAGAATTACTCGATTCTTTTTCTTCTATGTATTTTCTTACCATAAAGGCTCTTCTTTCTCCCCACTTTATATCTAGCAGAGGAACTTAACTAGTCTAAAAGGATTTGTTTTTAAAACTACAATTCTACAACAACAGATTAAATATTATACAAAAAACTACTTGCTACCCATCTTAGTAAACTCGGCCTAGAGATGAAGATTCTTTATTTTAAAAAAATTGAATTAATATCTTGAATTGTATCTATATATAATGGAACTTTTACTTAAATATTACTTTTTTTTTTGCTTTCTTGCTTTCTAGCTATAAATTCAAAGTGATATTACTTGAAACAATTGCATGCCCAATACTTCTTCTATTAGTAGCCATATTGAGAGTTCAAGTTTTCAAATTCCATATTATCCGTTACATCTTATACTAGTTATGGTATTAAGAGTTTCAGGTTTTAAACCCCATGATTTTTTGGTATGTGAAGAGGTGGCAAAAAAAAAGATGGCCTTGCAAACGAAAATATATGGACCAATGTTACAAAGTCTTTTTATGGCACAAATTGATGATCTAGAAAAACTTATGTTAAGGTTATTAAATATAGCAATTCCACTAACTTTAGTGCTCAATGTTATATTTGTTAATGGTCAATAGATTATTTGTATAGGTTAGTTTTGGCTCGAGGGAAGTTTCAGAAGTTGCTCGTGGAATTTGTTCACCCGAAGTTGATTCTCCAAGTAAGTGTATTTACCCTTGTTAGAAGTTGGTTACAAAGTTTGTCTAGCTGTAGTGATAATTTTGACCTAGAAATGCAAAATTAAAGATCATTTTCAACATGAATGCAGAAACTTGTGGAAGAATTCCTCAAGGGAGTAGAACGCAGTAGGAAAAGGGAGATCTTTTATTGGCATGCGTACTACGTAAGTTCCTCATTAATTATATTATGCAAGATTTTAGCGGAAGAGAAAGCAAGGCCTCAGTAACTTTTTATCATAATTTGCAGAACAAGAGGTTGCCTGCTGGAACAAGTGCACTGATGAAATTAGAAGGTAAGTTTGTCATTTGAAGCAATATCTAATTACCGCTTAATTTTGTTGATAAATAAGCTTTTAAGTTGATCCAATCTATCTATAAGCTTTATTTTCACTCAACCAATACTTTCATGTCGTTGCAGAATTCGTAGCCAAGTTTATGAGCATTCACAGGAAGAGTCTAGCAACACAGTTCGGAGTATAAATCGTGAATAAACAATGTGTACAAGACTTAATTCTGAGCACTTGTTTTACTAAAGCAATATCCAGAATCCAGATTTTTATCATGATATTG
>JBAMIE010212206.1:0-10222 GCA_037177295.1 Kaempferia parviflora
TGGAAATAAGGAGACAGCTGTAATGTCCTTTTCTTCATCAATTAATTATGAACCACAATCTATGTTTTACTTTATAAATTTTGGGTAATGATTCCAAAATTCTGACTACGAAATTCAAGTGCCAATTCAAGGAAAAGAAAAGGCTTAAGTAACAGAATCAGAAAAGGTCTTTCAGTTTCAGCAAATAAATATGAACATAATCTTCATAGAGAAACAATCAAGCAACCTACAACCTAGAAGCAACACATATATGTGATCACTTCATAGATTGATAGTTGATTAAGAGAATAGAGGAACCTCACCATGAAACTGTCGGCGTAGTTCTTCCTTATCCACAAGCTCATAAGTGCTAGTTTAACAGGCATCGCGGCAGCTGCATCATTCTTAAGGGCCTGATCGTAGTACCTTTTAGCTAGATGAAGATCAAGAGGAAGTCCCTGACCATGCTCATACATGTATCCCAGATTGAACATGGCTTGTGCATTGGATTGCGACCGAGCATGCATGTATGCTTCAGCAGCACGTTCAAAGTCTCTATTTGTTCCCTGAAATAGAAAATTCACTAGGAATGAGAGATTGTTTTCCATGGTCAAAGTTGATGGAGCAACTATACCGAAAAAAAAAAAATCCAATTGCAAGTTTAATTGTAATTAATTTCCTATATGAAATACACTACACAGAAAACAAATGTTTCAATACAAAAATGTCTTGTTATATGAAAAGATGGATAATGAACATGAGAAATAGCGACTCAAGATCACCTCAGGATTAGTATCTGTAATGTGAAGCTAAATAACACAATAGGTATATGCAAAATAAAAAAAAAAATGACATGCAGAAAAAATCAGGCAAAAGTCTCACTCTCTACCAAGCCTATTTAGATAAAAGATACAAATTAAAATGAACCAATATCAAAAATCGCTGTCAAATTCCATAATTCTAATGCATTCAATCGTGGATATTGCATGTGCCTAATTGTGTAAACTGTAAAGGAATACCATTTGACAAAGATGGGCAATAAACGAAATAAGAATTTCAGAGCCTAAATACATTATAACAAATATAGACCTAGACAAAGAATTGACTAGGATAAAAACAAGTTATGCCATACTAGTGGGATCAATTTTCATATATCAATATTCTAATTTGATTTGCTAAAGAACAAAATTTATCAATCTCTCTCTCTATATATAATAGAATTTTAAGTTTACTATCTACGGAAGACAATTTGTTCTGTCCTATGAAGGCCAGTCATTGAATTTGCCTCACATCATAATGTAAACAGGAAAGGGATAGGACAAATAATTACATATGCAGTGTGGAGGCAGGTATAGAGTAGAAATTTATGTCTCGCCCAGCCCCACTTGAATTTATTTTTAAATATATAATTTGATAATAATAATTTATATTTGATTGTCACACCTCAAAACCAACTCACAAAAGAAGCGAAGTATTCACAGTGATATGGTCTAATCATCTAAAATATTATTTCATTGATTTTTATATTATTAAATAATGACATTGCATTTTATTAAATAATTTTTAAATTTTATACCTTTTATTTTTTTTATAATTTTAATATTGTGTCTTAGAATTATTAAATGTTAAATTATTGAATATCTAATATTATGTTATGTTATATCAATATTCAATATTATTAATTTTTATATTAATTCTTTCAAGAATCTCAAAATTACAGATTTAGAAAATTTACTCTGGGAATACAGTGGTTTAAGTAAAAGCTCCTTGGACATGAATTTGTCAACCATCTTAATTGACTCCCAATGTGCTTTGGCCCTCAAAAATGGTTTGGGAAAGCTCACCCAACCAATCCTATGTCATTTCACCCACAATTAGTTCAGGAAGAAGAGGTTTGACATCCGTACAATTTAACCAAATGCTCTTAACTCTTTTTAAGTCATTGTGATAAGGTGATTACCCGGCCATAGTAGTATGTGTCGCCAATCAACAAAGCTGCGTGTTCATTCCCCTGCTCTGACGCCTGCCACCACAATGAGTGTGCACGGGTATGCCTTTCTGCATCTGAACAAAAGCCAGATTCACCCATGCAAATACTTTGTTCCCTGTATTTATCAAGGATCCAAGCTGCATTGCTTTGTGCCACTTCATATCCTAGCTCTGCCATTCTCGAATACAACAAAAGTGATTTCCCTACATCACCTTTAAGATATGACTCGAGAGCACATCTTAACAGGGAGCTCCAAGGTCCCCTTTCTGCCACTGCCTTGTAGAGAAGTGTGGCCTGCATCAAGACAATAAAATGATTGATAGATCTTTTCAAGAAGACCACAATGTCATTGAAAAAGTGTACAAAGCGGCTAGAAGATAACTTGTCACTTAAAATGCTGCCTTTACTTGGTCAAGGATCATGATGTCAAGTTGAAAGCAATTTAATTCTGTTAAGTTCCTTAAGATGAGTCACCCTATTTAAAAGGCACTCCAATTCTAGTTTCCACTCCTAGTTTAAGTTAGGAGAAAACAAGATGAATGGGTAATGTCCTTAGTCCAGTAACCATCTTTTTATAACTAAATCTAATAAATAGTGGACAAGTATAATGCAAACAGACAGGGGATCAGAATTCCATAGCAATAAACAACTGTCTATTAATCACTAACACCATTTATCTAGAAGAAAATATCTCCATTCATTTTTTAACTTGGGGAAATTATGGCAAAAGAAATTCAGCATGGAGGTTAACTGAAATTGCGGGGAGGAAAAGAATTAGGAAGATGATCCTACAAGCTTCTTCTGATCTAATTGGAGACAAGTAAATTTAGACGCTTAAAAAATTCTAGTAAGAGTATATTTTAATTGCTGATTGAAATAAAAACAGAAGTCTCTGACACCATTTTTAAATGAAGGAAAGAGAAACTATACAACAAAATAAAATTACAAGGTGACTGAAGGTTCTTTTTCTCTCCTAAGCTAAAATTTTGGCACTTGAAATGGCATATAGGATTTTCACCAAATCAGTTGGCTCAATTTGAGAGAATAGTCTATTGCTTATTAAGAAGGCTGATACAAATAAAGGAGCTCAACTTGCATGCTGAAGTTGATGAGGAAATTCCTTTTATGCTTTATAACCTCTATGATAACATTGAATAGAATTGCAGAAGGATAATGTAAAATAAAAAATAGATAAATAAAGTAGCTCATTAGACAACCACAAACTGCAGAAGTAATCACCAAGTTAAGTGTCAGCTGGAATGTTTGAGCACAACCTCTAGCTTGTAAGTTGTAACCATTCTGTTAGTAAGTGAATCTTTCTCATTCTTAATCAAGCATTAGGACAAGCATAATTTAGTAAGGAGATGTGGATTATTCAAGTTATAATGTAAACTAGCTTCAGCTTAGCAAATAGATCTATTGAAGAATTATTGTGTCAAACTAGACATTAGACACCAAGGGAATGCAACCAAACTGTACACAACAAGCAATCAGGATAAGGGTAATATCACTTGCTTTTCATGTCATTCATGGTATATAGCCATTCACTTTCACTCAAACATAGGATAAACTGCTGCTGTGGCTTATATTAGAATTCCAAGAGAAAGACATTAGAGTTCATGGGCATTTAAAGATCTAGAGTCAAGTTCAGGACTCATGTAACTAATACGCTTTTGCCCGTGCCTAAGTTTGTTCTAGAGACTGAATTCAAAGATCAACAAAATAAGCTTAGGACTACTTATGCTACTGTTCATGGGAATGGTTCAAGTTTAATTTATATTACGTGCTTGGGATGTATAAGATAACTAAACCACACTATTGCCTTAGTTGTCCTGCAAGTCTGCTTGAATCTCTGTTGGTAGTTATCCTAAGTTCCCCAATAGGGATAGGAAAGACTGAAGGAGAAAAGCAAAGAGCTGAAGACAAGAAAATAAAGGTTGAGTGGCCTTTCAACCTTCATTCAAGGAGGTTGTGGCAGACAACCTATTTGAAATATAAAAAGAAACACGGCTAAATAAAAATAGCAAAAATACAAGAATCTAAAAGAATACCATATGGAGATCCTTCTTAAAGCCTATGCCTTTCTGAGATAACCTTGCAACTCGGTAGATGGCCTTTGGTTGACCAGTTTGAGCTGCAACAAGAAGTAATGCGCATGCTTTTGTTATATTCCTCTTCACACCAATACCCTCGAGATACAGAACACCAAGGTTATAGAATCCATCAGGCACATTTTTTTCAGCAGCTTTTTCGAAATACTCTCTTGCCTGGAGATGAAAATAAAGATTTGAATCAAGACCATAGAATTGACTATTAAGTAATTTGCAAATAACAAAAATCTCAATATATCAAAGGTCTATAATTTACTAAAGACTAAGGGTTAAACTGACCGGAGGTAGCAGAGACAAGAACTGACCCCACTGAGCTTAGGGTCTTGGCTCCGCTTTTGACAGAAGGCAACTGATCTCAAATATGAATAATCAATTTCATATGCTAAGGATGTTAATGTTTTAAATATATTCTGATGGTTCTCTTATAGTTAATCTATCATACTTGAACCTTCCTTTTTTTTGGCAAGATATGTGAAAGGACAAAAGGATTCAAAACCAAGATCTTGGCAAAAATTTCAATGCCTTTGCATGCAGGAAATCTTTTTGCAATGACTAATCTGAATATTTGCCATAGTTTTAACGGCGGGCAACCTAACGCTGGCTGAAACAATAAAAAATGAATATCATCCATCCATTCTTCTATAAGCTGCCTGATATTCAATTTAATGTCGACAAAAGAATAATGAGGCTACACAGAAAACTAACATTGTATTTATTTTTGTTAGATTATCAGACTGCTCACCATATTTGTCAGTCATCCTTACTTCCAAATTTCTAGTAAGAAAATTACTTTGAATTTCAAGTAATCTCAAACCCCTGTTCGTCAGATGGAAACTATAAGAAATCAAGCAAAATAAATCGTACTACACAAGCAACAAAGTGGGATGTCAAGGACTCAGAGGTCAAGAGTTCCAACAGGAAATAGAAGCTATCTGAATGAGAATTCCAGAAAGTGATTGCTTGAAACAGTTAAACTTATATCACGGAGGCATAAACTTTAGAGATCTATACAACCAGTAAACCTTAATATGGATACAATATACATCCAGAAGGATGTTCACAATTTCAAATAACTTGAATATCAATTTTTTGGTTCAGTATACGTTCATGATATTTCAGTTTTAATATTAACGTATTGTGACAATCTCTAACTCCTGAATTAAGTAATGAAATGGAAGGTTGGAACTGATGCAAGTTAAAATATGAAGGATCAGGCTTCACCTTAGTGTAGTTCTTTTTCTCTACACCGTAACCTTTAGCGTAGAGATATCCCAAGCCATTATATGCAGAGTAATACTTATGTTTGGATGCAAGAGAGAGCCATTTGAAGGCCTTGGTATAATTCCTCTCCACTACAGCCCCTCTGGCATACATCTCTCCAAGCAATTCCATTGCTCTTGGATTTTGCTTCTCCACGGCCTTTGAAAACCAATCCAAAGCCCTAGTGAGGTCTCTCTTCACTCCCTTCAACCCATAGTAATACAACAAGCCAATCTCGTACATGGCATCAGAATCACCCTTCAATGCTTGATACTCCGTTATTTGAAAATCCTCATCCGCTTCCCCTCTTGACTTCCTTAAATCCTCTTTGTTCTCCTCGGTACCGCTGTGAATCCGGATGTGTTCTATCACAGGCGGCTCCTTTAATATTGGGAAGCTCGAGATCGCTGCCTCTGCAAGTTCGGAATAAAGCTCCAGCGCTTTCTCATGCACCTGCATACAAAGAGACAATTCAACAGAGATGGAATCAGACTAGTCAGAGAGTGGTGAAAGAGGAAAAAAAGGGTAATCAGATTAGGGCTCACCTCTTGCCGTAAATAGTTGTAGGCGAGAACCATCTTGGACTGCAGATTGCCGCCCTCAGCGGCAAAGTGGTGGTAGAGCAAGGACTTGGAGCGGCTGTGGGCACGCATGAGACCGGTGCCATAGAGAAAACCAAGGGCGGATTGCGCGTGCGGGTAGCCTCGGGAGGCAGAGGCTTCGATTTCGGCGGCGGCGGCCTCCATATCGGAAGGGTCACCAGAGGAAGCGGCGGAGATCAAGTGACGAACTCCGGATGCATATTGGACTTCACGAGCATCAGACGATGAGTCATTCAGAAGAGACGGCGACTCGAGGAAAGGGAGCCAAGATCCTTGGTCGTAGTCGACGTCCGGGAGGGACTCCGAGTCGCCGAACTCATCCCACTCGTCGGATCCCTCGGTTCCATCTGATTCTTCGCCGGCGGCCGCGGAGGCGGAAGACGATTCGGATAAGTGTTCGTTGGGGAAGACGAAAACGAACTGGCGAGGGCGGAGAGATGAGGCGAGGAGAGCGTGACAAAGGAGGAGGACGGCGATGTAGCTAATTGCAGCGCGCCGCATCGCGAATTGTGCGTCTTCCCCGGCGTCGATGTCGATGTGGAGTTTGACTTCGCCGGCGGGGTTCTTCTTGTAGAGCAAAACTCGGGATGCGATGACATGAGTGTCCGTATCGACGGCGAATAGAAGAGAAAAGCCAGGATCCGACGGTTCTCGTGAATCGTAACACGTGGGCAACGATGCTCGTCGATAAGAAACCAGATTTAGTTCGGCTATGTAAATACTTCTACCCTCGAGTTAACAAACAAATATAAAAATAAATATTTTAAATAAAAATAATAATCTTAATTGATCATTATTCATTATAAAATAAAAATATTAATTACCCTCTAATAAAAATTAAAATATATGTATCAATTTTTTAAGTTTTTTTTATACTTTTACCATTCATCACGGATAAGCTAATTTAGAATATTTTATTAATTTAGCGGTAAATTATCCAAAAATCCCTAACCACAATTGAAATTTTGTATTTGGTTCCTAGGTCAGGGAAAATTTTATTTTCACTCTATAGTATATTTGTTTGCTCCAACTTCCTAATGGACACCAATTTACCCTATTGCCCTTAGTTGCAATTAAAACCCAATAATACCCATTCTTTTTCCTCTAATTTCCAATGTCAACTTCTACCCTAAACCATCGATGATCATGCCCATCGAATTCAGTCGACCTTGAAGGCCAAAATCAGAGAGGCGACCAAACCTTTCAAGTAAAGCAGCACCTTACTTTGCTCAAACGAAGGGAAAACCCAGTGAACAAGAGAAGAAGGTATTATTTTTTGCTAGACTTTATATTTTTTATTTAAATTGCATTGGCTTGTGTTTGATCTTTCAATAATTTAATGAGATTTGAGGTTTAGTTTTCTAACTGGGTTTGTATTTTTAGCTACTAATTAACGTGAAGCGACGCCTTAGTTTTTGGCTATCGATTTTATGCCCAATTTTTATTGTTTAGTTCTTGAATCAAAAAATTGTTCAATTTTTAGGAATTCCTTAGATTTTTTTTGTCTTGAATTTTATATAAATGCAGTTTTGATCTTCAATTTTTATATTATTGAATTGAATATTATGTTTTAATTCAATTCATGCAAGTGTTCAATGAAATGTTTCTACCATTAGTTAGATTTTAATTGATGTAATTCCTTTAGTTTAATTATTGTAATGCATTGTTAGTTAGGAGTTTTATGTTTCTATGATGTTTGTTCTTCATTTAAATGCAAGTTAGATTAGGTTTGTTTGATGCTCTAGGTTAGGTTCCATGCTTAGTTTCATTCACTACTTTACTTTATGTGCTTGATTTCTTGTCATTCTAGTTTAGGTTAGATTAGGTTTTTATTTACTCACTTTGTCTTTCATTTATTAGGATAGATTTCATTACTTGCATTGCTATTTTGTTTCGTAGTCTTAGTATTCAACCCAAAACCCCATTTCATATAGAAAAACCCAAAAGTAATAATCAATCCTAGGAATTATCATCCATTGTTACATTCATTGGGAGACGACTCGAGTTATCCATATACTACGTTAGTGTAGAGATATTCGGTACTTTATTGTAATTTGATACGTTCGTGGTACGATACACCAGCGCTTATCACCAGACACCAGGCAGGAAGTCCTAGTTGTGGCTAAGCAAGGAAGTCCTAGTAGGTCGGTTGGATCGAGGGACAGGAAGTCCTGGTGGGTCAAGAATCAGACTTGAGAGGGTCTGTGGTCCTTTATTTGAAGCGGGGATTGTTAGGATTGCAAGGTTGCAAACATAGTCCCACATTGAAAACACATGGGAAAGGTCATGAGTTTATAAGAGAAAGATATCTCCATTGGTATGAGGCCTTTTGGGTAGAGCCCATGAGGGCTTAGGCCCAAAGTGGACAATATCATGTCATTGTAGAGATATCTTAAATTCTTTTGGACCTAACACTTCTCTCATTAATCCTAGTTCTTGAGATCTCTGGTCAACATAAGTTGAATTTTCTTTACACCAACATATTCCATAAGCATTAATCTCATTTCTCATGATAAGCTTGCAACTAACTCTCTGTTTATCCCTTTGGTTAGTGGATCTACAGTGTTATCCTTTTACTTGACATAGTCAATAGTGATGACTCTATGCTTAACTATCTAGAATTTTCTTTTAAGAATTAATGTAGCTATTTAGTTTCTTCACCACATTTATCGAGGGTTACAAACTCATATTCCACCGTCGATCTGATTGTGCCTCCCAAAGTAAATAAATATTCACTCACAAACTCTGAGTTTTTCATGTCAGAAATCAATTCGCATAGTTGATTATATCATTTGATCACAATAGGATATCTTATATAGTGTAGTTCATAATCATTAGTATATCTTAAGTATCTCAGTATTTTTGTTATCCCTTTTCAGTGTTCACTACCAAGATTACTCATGTATTTACTTAGTATACTCACTACGTAAGCTAAGTCTGGTCATGTACAACTAATCAAGTATAGTAGACTTCCAATCACTCTGATGTACTCTATTTGAGATATACTCTCTCCTTATTTTTTTTGTTAGAAGTTGACTTGTATCTATCATAGTTCATGCAAATGCAGTATTATTTTTGGTGAATTTCTTAAGAATCTTGTTCACATAATGAGACTGACTTAGAATAAATCCTTCTGATCTCCTAAGAATTTTTATTACTAGAAGCATATTAACTAGGCCGATGTCTTTTCATTTTAAATTTTGAGTTCAACAACACTTTAGTGGATTTAATTATTTTATCATTGCTCCTAATAATAAGTATGTCATCTATATAAAGATATAAAATGACATAGTCAATTCATGTGGTTTAATGTAGACATGTACATTCATTGATCTTA
Source organism: Kaempferia parviflora (assembly GCA_037177295.1). Classification (NCBI taxonomy): domain Eukaryota; kingdom Viridiplantae; phylum Streptophyta; class Magnoliopsida; order Zingiberales; family Zingiberaceae; genus Kaempferia; species Kaempferia parviflora. Next base: position 9,280 of record JBAMIE010212206.1, read on the forward strand.
AATTCACTTTTCTTCGTGACATTATCAAATTTTTTATGTCACTGCTTTGAGGCTTATTTCAAATCGTATAACAACATCATCAATCTACAAACTTTGTTTTCCTACTGCGTCACAGAAAATCCTTCAGGTTGCTCCATATAGATTTTCTCTTCTAAAACCTCATTTCAAAAAGTTATCTTTACATCCATTTGATATATTTTCATATTTCAAGAGTGACAATAGCCAATAATATTCTGATGGAAGCTATTCTCGATAATAAAAAATATGTATCAAAGTAATTAAGACTTTCACGTTGTCAGTAATATTTAATTACCGATCTAGCCTTATACTTCTCAATAATACCATCTGGTTTTATTTATTCTTGAAAATCTATTTGCAACCTAATAGTCTTCTTCACAAGTTTCCAAGTGTTATTTTACTAGATCGAATCCATTTCAAATATAATTGCCTTTACTCATTCCTTATTTTATTAGTTTATTGGTCCTTTATTAGATAGCAGATCCATATATAATTTATTAACTAATTTAATCTTAAAATTTTAACAATCTCTCACTTGAACTACATAGGTTATCTGGATATTGTACATATGATAATTGGATTGAACTCAAAATTTTGCTATCAAACTAAAATATTTCTTAACATTCAAGTTCATCAATCACACCAATATTGGATCAAAACATCCTTTGCTCATACGTACCTAGTGTTGATTTTTGCTTTAAAATTCAAATAATTTCTTTTGATGTGCATGTATAGTCACACATTGGTAAACCAAAAGAGAGTGGAAGACCTTATACATATATATAAGGTTAGTCCCACATTGGCAAACCAAAAGAGAGTGGAAGACCTTGTATATATAAGGTTAGTCGCACATTGGTAAGCCAAAGGAGTTGGAAGGACTTATATATGAGGTCCTTCTAATCTTGCTTGGAAATGTTAAGGGAAC
>JBAMIE010212215.1:0-10221 GCA_037177295.1 Kaempferia parviflora
TTTATTTAGGCTTCTTAAAAGTGTTACAATGAAATAAAAAAGAATCAGCCAAAAAAACTTAACATTGGGCCTGATATATTGCATATCAGGCCCACGTTGGGCCTGATATGCAATATATCAGGCCAACGTGTATATATTTAGAAAACAAGGAGATAAATCAAAATTCTGAATTAGTTGGTTTAATTTTTTTTTTTGCCAGTTTAAATATTTTAAATTTTATTTCAATGTGGGCCTGATATGCAATATATCAGGCCCAACGTGTATATATTTAGAAAACAAGGAGATAAATCAAAATTCTGAATTAGTTGGTTTAATTTTTTATTTTTTTTGCCAGTTTAAATATTTTAAATTTTATTTTTGAAATGCGATAGTTTTTGGTTATATCAAAAACTTTTAGATTGTAAACTGTTGGATAAACTTTTTTTAAAAAAATTATTGTTTGGATTATATTTTATTAAAGAAATTCATTGAATTGTGGATAAGTTAAATTAATGAAATTGAAATTTTATTATGATTTGATTAATTTTATTTGAAAAAGAGTTGATGAAAAACATATCAAATTATTATTTTTTATTATGTAATTTAATTTTTATTTTGAATCAAGCACCCCTATATAATATCAGGCCCGACGTTGGGCCTGATATGCAATATATCAGGCCCCATGTCAATGTGTGTGCATGCGCTGAAGAATCAGAGGAAAGAGAAAGAGAGAAGAAAAATAATAAAAAAATATTGCATGCAATAGCAGAGAGAGGAAATGAAAAGATTGTTTTGTTAGAAGGTTAAAATGGGAAAATCATTTGAAAAAGTGCGCAATTTGGTAAATTCCAAAGTAGCATGAGCCTTTTGGTCATTTAAGAAACATACGTACGCCCTTTGGTAAATTGCCGAATTTCTAAACCTATCATGCGCTAGTAGCTATAAATATGTGGAGTACTGTATGATAAATATTACAATATGAAAATTAAAGGACTAGATTAAATCTGGAATGAAGGTCATTGTTCATTCATAATTCAAGGTTAATTTCTTTTTACCACTCTTATTATTTTTTATTTCAATTTAAATAAGGGGGTTTAGGATTTAAATTAATTGTGAATGTTGATTTAATTACATAATGTAGATGACTTTATTTTTAATTATTTACTTATGTAGATTACGGAGAGGTTTTTTAAACCTAAATATTTTCGTGAGGATTATTCCAATGATCCAAATATTAGTGAAGCTATGGAAAATCAATCTTATGTGGAATTAGATTTAAATGATATTGTTAGTGATCCGAGATTACGAAAATCAACTGAAGAGTTTGATTATTCTATTCAAGATCAAGTCCGAAAAGAGTACTTGACTTGACTAGGGGGCATTGCCAACCAATTGGGCATATGTATCCAAAAAGATCTTTTGGTAATCAAGAAAGGAGTTTTCAATATAGTTGATATAAAATATATACATGGCTAGAATATAGCATATCAAAAGATGCGTCGTTTTGCTTATGGTGTTATCTTTTAAACCATCAAATAAAGGAGGTCGATATAAAGAGGATGCATTTGTAAAAACAGGATTCATTAATTGGAAAAAAATGCATTAAAAAGATTAAATTTGCATAATGGTGGTGTGGATAGTTGTCACAATCATGCTAGAGTATAGTTTGAATATTTTGAAGATCAAAGACATAGTGTTTCAAATATATTACAAGCACATGGGCAAGATATAGAGGTTTCTTATCGCACCCATTTAACAACAATGTTGGATGTTATGCGGTTTCTTTTGAAGCAAGGATTATCTTTCCATGGACATGATAAATCAAATAGTTCTTTAAATAGAGGAAACTTTCTTGAATTACTTCAATGGTACAGTCAACAAAATGAGGAAGTTTCTAAAGTTGTTATCAAAATGCTCTTGGAAACAATCAAATGATTTCTCTTGTAATTTAAAAAGATCTTACACGTGTTTGTGCCTTTGAGATCACACTTTTTATAATTGAAGATATTGGAAATAATATTTTCTCCTTAATGGTTGATAAGTCTCGAGACATTTCAGTGAAGTAGCAAATGAGAGTTATTTTGAGATATGTGAACAAAAGAGGACAAGTGATTGAACGATTACTTACAAGTGTACATGTTTCTGACATTAACTCTCGTTCTTTGAAGGATGTTATTGATGCTTTATTTGTGAAACATGGATTATCATTATCCAGACTGAGAGGTCGAGGATATGATAGAGCTTCAAATATGCAGGGTGAATTTAATGGGTTGAAATCTTTCATTTTGTAAGAAAATTCATATGCAATGTATATTCATTATTTTTTTCACCAATTACAGATAGTTATTGTTGTTGTTGCCAAGAGTAATCTCAATGCGAGTGATTTTTTTTTAACTGTCTCTATGATTGTGAATAAGACTGGAGCATCGTGTAAAATGATAGATCAACTTAGATAAATTGAACATGATATGATTGTTACAATATTAGAGGGTGGAGAAATTAATGGTAGGGTCATCAAATATTTTCATCAAAATTTTTTATCGTCCTAAAGGGTTTATTTTTTTTAATGAATATTGATATAATCAAAAGAACATGAGTACAACAACATATATTGATATAATCAGAATATTTGGACACCATTAATATAAATTTCTTATGATGCAATTTTCGAAGGTAATCTGGTCGGTGTATTTTATTAAGTTTACTACCTCTAAATTATTTTGGGATAAAAAATACAACTACATCTAGAGATGTAAATTGGGTTAAGTTATCAAACTCTAAATTCAATTAATAAACTCAGTTTAAAAGTTTGATTTTATCAAAATTTATAATAAACCATGAGAAAAGCGGAAGCTTTCTTACTTTCTTTCTTTTTTTTTTTTTTTCTTTTAAAAGGTCTATACTGGCCGTCAGATATGATGTACGCGCGACCCTGACGAACGGCTCAGATAGTCTCAAGTCGACAGAACTCTAACCCTAACTTTCTACCCTCTCTATATATTCGGACAACGCACGCACTCCGAAACATGGAAGATGATGATCGGCGAACCACCGGACGCCGCAAGCATTCCCAGGCCACCTCTCTGTCTCTAACCTAACTTTCTTTTTGTTTTTCTCATTGATCGATGTACAGCTTAAAATGGGAGATAGAGTCTTTGGTTTTGACTGATCTCTTCTTCTGCATCTCTTTCGTGTTCTTCTGCATCTATTCAATTCTTGTATCTATACATATTTGTGAGCTGGGCGGATGATGATTCATTGATTTTAATGGGTAATTTGCGTCTGAAGCATGTATTCATGATGTTACCTATCATATCACCTTGGAGATCTGATGCCCGATTTCCGTTTTTTCTCTTTTATCGCTTTTGGTTTTCTGATTTCAAAAGGGTTTGCGTGATAGTCTATGAATTGGAGATGAAATGATGATGGAATATCTAGTTTCCCTATTGGTTTGATGGCCGATATGATGGCTAAAATGTATTAGCTCTATCTGATCTCTCTTGATCTTTACTATTTACATGACCTTTGAATATAAACAACAAATTACAATTAAATTTTGAGACGGAGTTCGTAGTTCTCAGCGTGATAATTTTGAAGTTCTATATTTAATGAGACTTTTTGTGTTTTTCTTATAGTTTTATCTGTGATTTAAGATTATATTGATCGGAATTTTTTGAACAAAAAACAGCTGTTAACCTAAATGTACAACCAGGGGCTTGTTCTTTGTTTACTCATAACAAGCTTCTCGAAAAACTTTAGGAATATTGATTTCATTGTTATTGGGTGAACCTTCATAGATTTTTCTTCCATGAAAGAAGGTTCAATAAACACTGACACAACTTTTCTCCGCCCAAATTAACATTAGATATTGCAATTTATTATCATCATTATCGGTTGTTTAAAGCATGGTTGATGTTTGGAAATTGCAACCATATTTGAATGTATATTTGTTTTTTTAATGACATTTATGCTTTATTAATGTTGTAACACCTTTTGTAAAGGTTCCATTGATAACTATGCATCCTGCTTTGCTTCTTGATTGACCAAATGTCTGTTCTTAAAATTATAGTCATTTGATTGGAGTGATATCTTGATTGTATTTGTTTTCAAGAAATGTTAAGCTAAAGTTGTAGGAAGTCATCAGAGTTTTGTGCTGACTAAAATTACACTTGTTTTCGAGGCTTTATTTAAAGTTGTAGTTGCTTGATTAGAGTGTTGAAGATGGTGTTTTTCATTGGGACAAATTTATAGTTGTCCTATTGGATTTACCAAATTAAAGGTGTAGTTTTTATCAAAGTGCAGAAGGGCCTTTTGTTCGAGAGGTGCTCGATTAAAGATCCAAGATTGTCATAATCATAAAATATAGGTTATTTATAAATTTCTTCCAATTAACGTATTGGTACAATATATTAGGTTTTATTTTACATGATAATGGCTCAGCTTGTACGAGTGTTGGTATGCGAAAGTGGATCATGTCCTCTTTAATTTTTCAGCACTGTGTTCATCTGATTTAGTATCCTTTTTTTGGCCGATTTGATCTCTTGATCTAGATTCCTGGTTCGTTTCTAACTATTTAATTTATTAGTGTGAATTTTTTTTAATTATATTTTGAAGGTGGGAAAGCCTTTAACAATATATTTTTATAAGAACACAATAAGAAAATAAGTACAAGGACAAATAAAATTAAAAATTAGTGTTATTTGAAAATGCCTCTTGTTAATCCTAGAATGCACACTTCACCTCAGAAGTGACACTGAGAATACTTCTCAAAATTCTCTTATAGCTTAGCAATTGATTGCAAGACTTCATTAATTGATTGCCATTTAATCTGACTAATAAACATTGAAATTTCAATTCAAGTCAACTTGAGCTTGGTTAACCATGTTAGTCTTGACAGAGGTCAATTGCACCAAAATAGTCGACCATGAGAAGATGTCTAAACCGTTCTAGGGATTGAAAATTGAAAGCCCTAAATCAATTTTTTTAATCTTATTTCTCATTAGAGTTGCTATCTTAATACAACTTCCATCTTAGAATCTACATAAGATCAGTAAGTTTTCATATATGTGATATGTTTTATACCAATTGAATATCATTATGAGTTGGAAAAAAATTTATTCCTACTTCAAGAAAAGTGTTCAAAAGATGGTTCTTGTTCATGACAATATACAATCTAAGTTTCTTAAATTTTTTGAAGATAAAGTTCTAATTACCAGATTTTGAAAGATTGTTAAAGATGATGATGTTGCTATTGATTGTGATTCTAATTAATGTAAATCCATATGGAGATAAATTAAGCATGCTTATTTAATTGTTGACTTATCAAATAATCAAAGGTTTGTCACCTAAATTTGTTTATGAAAATCAAATGAAGTTTTTTTATAAGATTTTTTAATTAAGTCAATCACACATTTAGGATCAAATGCGTTTATTATTGATAAATTTCATTCTTGGAAAAAAATGAATAGTGGTAAAAATTATTCATTTTTATTATTATATTTTTTGACAAACAATTAGAATTGTAAATAAATGGAATGTTTGTGAACAAACATCGTATTCAATTTAATAAAAGTTTATTTATGTTTGTTTAATCTATACAATATTAATTAAATTAATAAACTTGAATCACTTAAAATTAAATGATGTTCGTGAATAATATATATGTGTTTAGCTCATTAATATTTCTAAATAATGTTTTTGAATAATGTTTATTAAAAATATTCATGAACAATGTACATTTTCATGTCTCTGACGAATTCATGGATTTATCATCAATTTTGTGACGAATTCATAGATTCATCGTAAAATTGGAAAATAAATAAATGTGTTCTAAATTAATTGAGACCAAGAGGACTCTAAATAACATTAAATAAGATTTTATCTGTTAGTCTAGTTCTCTTGATTATATAAATGTTTGTAAGAGGAGTGATTTTTTGAATATGAATTACAATTCTAAGTATATTTATGTTAAAAAAAATCACTCATAATAATATATTTGGTCAAATTGATATTTGATAGTATTTTTTATAATTGAGATATTTATATGAACACATAGAAATTAGTTTTATATTATTTCAAGCTCTCTAGGTCTATACAGAGTTTTGAACACATTTTTTTTTAAAAAAATCTAATTCTATGATGAATCAATGTATTCGTTGTAGAATTGGATGAATCCTAGGATTTGCCACCAATTTTCCGACAAATCCATGGATTCATCATAGAAAAGAAAATAAAAATATAATGTGTCTGAAACTGATTGAGAGACATAGAGAGTTCGGAATGATATAACACTAGTTCATATATATATTCGTATAAATCTTCTCTTTTGATATATATACCTTCAAATATTAATTTGACTAAATATATTGAGATCAGTAATTTTTTAAACATAAATTAGATTTTTCAGATATATTTGTGTTATAAAAATCACTAAGAATATATTTGGTCAAATTGATATTTAAAAGTATTTTATAATCAAGAGATTTATACAAATACAAAGGAAGTTCATTCATTTTAAGCTCTTTAGGTCCCTTAATCTAGTTCTCTTAATTATATAAATCTCCACAAATATCGTTAATCTAATATATTGAGATATGATTTTTTTTAATATAAATTAAATTTTTTAAACACATTCATATAAAAAAAATTACTTATAATAATATATTTAGTCAAATTAATTTTTTAGTGTATTTTTATAATCAAGAGATTTATACAAACATATAGGAACTAATCCAATGTCATTCCAAACTCTATAGGTTCACATGCGAATTTCATACACATTTATTATTTTTTATTTTTTTCCAATTCTGTGACGAATCCATGTATTTTATCACGGAATTGGCTATAAATCCTAGTATTCATCGCTAAATCTGTGACGAATTCTAGGATTTATCAACAATTTTATGATGAACCCATGGGTTTGATGTAGAAATGAAAATAAAAATAAAAAATATAAATGTGTTTGAAATCAGTTGAAGGACCTAAAGAGCTCAGAATGATATAAAATTAATTTTTATGTATTTGTATAAATCTTTAATTATACAAACGCCCCCAAACATCATTTGGCCCAGTATATTGAGATAAGTCATTTTTTGAACATATTCGTGTTATAAAAATTACTCATAATCATATATTTAGTTAAATTGATATTTTTGAGTATTTTTATAATCAAGAAATTTATACAAACGCATAGAAACATGTTTCATATCATTCCGAGCTCTTTAGGTACCTCAACTGATTTCAGACAAATTTTTTTATTTTTTATTAGTATTTTCAATTCTGCAGGGATTCGTTGCATAATTTAAAAAATAAAATAAATATGTCCAAAACAAGTTGAGGGACCCAAATGCTCAAAATGATATGAAATTAGTTCGTCTAATTCTCCTAATTATATAAATGTCCTTAAATATTAATTTGAACAAATATATTACAAAGAATAATTTTTTAATATCAAAATCACTATAACATAATTGTCTTAGCTATGAAAATATATATATTGAGTCAAATTTATATTTGAGACCATTGATATAATAAAAAAAATAGATGAATGCATAATAACTAGTTTCATGTCATTCTGAGCTCTCTAATCTATCAAGTGATTTCGAAGATGTTTAGAGTCATTTTGATGTTAAAAAATCAATGATCTCAATATATTTGGTCAAATTGATGTTTAAAAACATTAATTTATAATCAAGAGAACTAAATGAACACATGAAAATTGGTTTCATGTCATTCTGAGCTGTCTAGATCCCTCAATCGTTTTCAAAGACATTTATTTAGTATTTATAATTTTTTTTTTCAATTCTACGACGAATCCAAGGATTCATCGTAGAATTGGCAACGAATTAGAGTATTCGTCACAAGTTTAACGACAAATCCCTAGATTCATTTTAGAATTGGCGATGAATACAGGGATTCATCACCAATTCTGCAATGAATATCGATTTTGTTGCAGAATTGAATAAATAAGTAAATGTGTCTGAAACCAGTTGAGGGACTTGGAGAGATTGGAATGATATAAACCAATTGCTATGTGTTCATATAAATCGGGAGGTTCCTCTCTCTTTGGTTTTCTTCCCCATCACTGATTTCCGGCAAGGAGAGAGTCTCTCTTTGGTCTCCGATGATCTTGGGAGGTTCTCAAGTGGGTTTTTTTCTTCTCTGGTCACCTCCCATAACGTAACATTCTTGGTACTAAAAGGTTTCCTCCCGTGAGCTAGAAGGTGTTCTTTTGGTTTCTTCTCAAGTTCCTCTCTAGATTTCTGGTTTTCTTGATCCTCCGGTGGTGTCCTTGGATATTTTGGCTGTTTTCCGACCTTGGTGGGGCTTCCGGCCACCTAAGGCCGGTCAACACCTTTCCTCACCAACCTCCATTAGTCAAAGGGTCTTTTCTTGGAGGAGAGAATTGATTGGAGGATTTGGGCAGCACATTAAAGGAAATACAAAAGTTCAAAGACAAAAGCCCCTTTTTCACCAATGACAAAAAAGAAAAAGACATCCAAGAAATCTCCTTTGGACCACTCAAAAGGGATATTAGCTGACATAGTTGACAAGGTGATCTTCCTAAGCACTTCACGTCCAAGGCAAAAAGATTTTCAAGGATTCTCATTGGATGATCAAGAGGTTGAAGAACAAGGGTTTTGGGCTGGGTTTTCTCTCCAACATGATGGTCGCCCACGTCATCAAATTTTGCAGGAGTCTTCTTTATTGGAAGCTGACCAAAGTCTTTCAAATGAGGTATCAAATGAAGTGGTAGATGACATGGCAAGTGAAGCTCCAAGTTCTCAACACAAGGAAGCTGACCAAGCTGCGGTTGGTTTGATTTCCTCTCAAGATGGACTGCCACATCAACCTATTGGGACTATAAATGAGGTGGCAAGTGGCCCTCCATGTCAGCCTTCTTCTTCTTCTCCAAAGGATAATGGTCTTGGCCAACAAGCTTTTCTTCCCTAATGCTCCTAGATTTCAAGATGAGGCTGAAAAAGGGATTGCCGACAATGCTAACACAGGAAAGGCTACTCAATCATCTCCACCACCAAGTGAAAGTAAGCAAGGATCATGGACAAACTTATTCAAGGACAACCAAAAGCCCAAGATGGCAGCCGCACTTCAACAATCTCAACCGACCGACGAGCATTTGCGCTTTGATTATTAAGACATTGAGACAGTGGAAGATTCGGTTGGTTATTGCCTTGTTGGTTGTTTCATGGGAAGGCATCCAGGAAAGAATGGAGTCAATTGGATTGCATCTCGATGGGGGGTATCATATGAGTTCACCATGCACAAGAGTGGTTGGGTCATATACTGGTTTAACACATTGCAAGATTGTGACAAACTTTTATTTGGAGGACCCTACTTTGCTTTTGGCATTCCCCTATTCCTCAAGATTATGCCTCGGTGTTTCTTCGTTTGATGAGGATGGAAGATATATTCCCACTTGGATTCAAATTCATGGATTGCCGACGGATTGTTGGTCGCCTAAAGTGCTTGGACTCATCAGGTCGGAGATAGGAAGGCCGTTGTTTACCGACAAACTAATTCGTACAAGAGAACGAATGACATATGCTATGTTGTTGGTGGAGGTCTCCGTTCATGGTGAAAAGATTTAAGAGGTTCCAATCACACTGCCTACCGGTGCACAAGTTGACCTAAGAATTGTATATGAACCAATGCCTGATTTTTGCAATGAATGTCAAAGGCTTGGTCATCCCAAGGATCAATGCAACATTTCCGGTAGGAAGCCGCCACAATCAACAAGGGGACCCAATCATCGCTTCCGCTCACAATCTACAAGAGGAAAACAACAAGTTAGATATCAAAGAAAGCAATCATAATCATCCCAAGCACTTACACAACGAATTGAGGCTCCCCCAATGCAAATGGAACTTCCATCACCCTTAAGGTCATAGAAACTCCAATGGTTGAGGAACAAATGGCTCCAAATCCCACGACAACATCAACATCCATTCCGGCAATTATGGCCCCAATTGCACCCGAGCATTCACATCCGGTACCGAAGAGTGGGGGCCTCTTACACGGGATCATCCGACACCCAAAATGGTAGGGACAAAGGGCTTGCATCTCATGCACAAAGTGATCGAAGTGAAGACATCTCGGTCACCTTAGGCACGGACTCTAGCTCCTTGGATGAAAGTCACACTCCTCCAACCGCTATGCCGGGACACTTGAAGAAAGGCAAGCACACACGGGTAAGAGCAGCCCGCTCCAAAGGTGATCAATGAC
>JBAMIE010212226.1:0-10220 GCA_037177295.1 Kaempferia parviflora
TTGAATTCGTAGAGTGTGTAGCGATGGAAGAGACAACTGATGCCGCCGTACATGGGCCCTTGGAGACCGTTTAGGGTGCGAATGTTTCCGTCGAAGAAGACGGTGTTGTAGTTGGCATATCGATCGGAGGGGTCAATGCCCTCGAAGCGCTGTGGGAACTGAACGTAGTAGACGTTGTCACCGCCATGGTCGATGCATGTAGCACATGTCTTCCCTGATGGCAAATGAGTTGTAGACCGACCCTCCCTGAATATTAAGCTTTAAGGGCACCACTGTTTTGTGCTCGCCTCATGTCTCAAAATCTCAGGTCCGACACTGTTTTCTTATCTTCCTCTTGTTTCATTTGGATTGGAAGAAAATAGTCCCCTCGGGCCAATATGGTGGTTAAGACATGAGAGGTTGCCACATGAGGTCATAAGGTCAAAACTCGGTGTGTTCGAGCATACCCTCCTCATGCCTTAACCACTGCTAGTAACCACCTGTGATTTTTTTTCTCTGTCTTTACCTAGGGACGGGTTGGCGGAGGTAAATGAATCGCTTTTTGCCACATGGATAGGAAGAGAATAAGGAAAAAAATTGCAGATAAATGAAACAGATTTCACTTGGGAAGAAGAGTAACTTGATTCACCAAAAATTCTTCAACTTTTCAACCAAAATCAGGTTAAAGTGTAGAAGAAGAGGTCTTCTATTTTCTCCTCACTTAAACTACTTTCATTCACCCCTGCCAAAAAAACACGCCATTAGAGAACAATCAAAACCTAAGGGCAACAATCAACTTGAAAGAAAACGACAATTTTTCTCAAGTATCAAGAAAGGGTCAAGGTTATTCAAAATTTTCAATTGGTGCATTCACAGAAAGAGATTGTTCTTGTCCGACCATTAACTCGCAGTTAGTGAAATGGAGTAGATTCACTTCAACCAACTCATTCGACAGTACTAGTTAGATATGTAATTCTAATTTTATCTCTATTTAACAATTAGCTGACCAGCAATAGATGATGGATTCTTGTTTGCCAATCCTGCAATGTGCCCAAGTATTCCAAAGTATTTGTTTGTTTATTTATAAAGAAATAGCATACGAGTAAAACCTACAGAATGGAAGTACGAAAGCATCTCGATGCAATTTGTAATAGATCAAGATAAGTTCAAGCTTCTCAACCGTCCTTGACAAGACACCCAAGGGAAACACTAAGATCCATTTAAAAAAGGAGGGGGAAAAAAATCAACGAACAGCCAGTGACGAACAGCCAGTGACATGCATTGCAAACACTGCGCATTTCTCAGACACATAAATAATCGGTATTCTACACAAATCAACTAAAACCAGATTTTTTTTTTTCCCGATGGAATAAACAAAACAGCAGCAATCAGGAACAGACTCACTGAGGATGATAAGTAGATCTAGAACCCTAAAAGGGGAAAAAAATACATATATGAGACAGAAACACATTACGACCTTCCTTCGTGCTTACCACATAAATTTACAATTCTGCAACAAAGTGTAAGCTTCTACAGACGGTTCTCGAGCAGCCAGGGCCCCTTCTTCCTCTAAGGCCCAAGACGCTCAGGCTGTTGGCATTCCAACCAGCCTTCTTCCTCTTTCAACATGCAGCCTCCGCCCAGGTTTCTTCATGCGATTCCTTCCTCAACTTGTCATAAGGTTCTTCATAGAGTCCTTCCTCAAGGTTCCTCGAGCAGTACCAACATAGCACCCATACAATCTCATTCCGATCAAGATCCAGTATCACAACTCGAAATGAAACAAAACTGAATGTTTAAATCAATATGACAGTCAAATAAGGTTGATTTAATTCAAATTCTACTTGGGAAAAAAACAAGCAAATAGGAGTATAGGAGCGAGCTGATACGACATAGTAAATGTTAAAAGTACCAGCCCTGATTAACTACCAACTGCAAAGTGTTTAAAAATATTGAGGTTCTAGGAACTTATCCCTCCAAGGCAAAAGCTACATGCCAGATATTCAAAATCATGTCTTCCTGCGGTCAACCTTTACAACACGAAGTTCTCCATGCGACTACGAGCGATACACAGTAGAAGTCCCAGGAAACAAGTAGCGTGATGAAACAGGCACAGTCTCCACAATCGCAACCCTGCTTGGTACATTTGGATCTTCATATCCTGCCACTCGGTGGCTCATGACTCGTTCATAGATCCTCTGCTCAGAATTTGAAATCGTCTCTCCCTCTGTAACCGAAATCCTCTCAGGAACTAATCTGTACACAAGACTGGCATTGAACAGTATTAGTTGGGCATTGATAAACACAACTCAGTAGCAGTGCGAATGAAGATAATTACAACAATGTCATCGGGCTCGAAGACAACTCAGATACCAAAATGAACATTTCTGCTACTTATAAATTGCACAACATGAGAATCGAAAAAACTATTATGCATCAAAGCAATCTAGTAATTGAACAAACTCTGGTGTGTGTATTCATGCTACAGAGTTCCAGACCACAAACTACACATCCAAACTCTTATTCCTGGAAATTCCAGGGACGGCCCAGGTAAACATGGATACTCTCCTTGTGATAAAAAATAGATGATGTTGAGCAATTCATGAACATTCAATACAATAAACAATAACAGACACTGGGATGGCTTTAATTGGAATTAGTACCAGGCCTATCGTCAATTCTAGTCGCAAGCTTCAAAATACAATCTTTACAATTGCTAATGGACTTTAATTGGCAATTAAAAACTTGCGCCAGCGCCACAACCTGAGCCAGCCTATTTTTCTTCTCCAGTTGCCTCCTTCCGTTGCCACTTACAATCTGACCACCACCCAAAACCCAAAACCCAACACCACTTGCACTTGCATTAGACCATAAGTCGGACACAATGTTACCACTAGAAAAGCGTAAAAGCACAGTTTCCCTAGGAGAATGAGCACAAACAAGCACAGTTGCCATAAAGGTTTTGTTGCCACTTTCTTATCAACTTAGATTGTTCCTCTGCTAACCCAGTTTTTAGTGAAATAGTTAGGAGCCAAAATTCATTCCGCATAGCTTGAGGTGAAATGAACAGTGATCAAGAAACATAGTCCACTAGATTTTAAGGGTTAACTATATAAATTTATAAACCTAGAAAAATGTGGAAAAATACTAACCCCGGTTTGATAGTTTACATAGGCACTACAGTATCGATAAAAAGACAGTAAATCCATTGATTTATTAGTGGATATATGTTAGAAATTCAATGAGAATGTAAACTACTGATCGTCACAGTGAGATGTCTACCACTCATTGCCACAGTGAGTTATCTGCTAAGATGATACAAGAGACGCATGGATATTAGGAAAGAAATTGCACTGATTAATTATTATTATAAAGTACCTAATAATGCAATAAATTGTCACATTCATAAATTCAGATTGATTCATATCATCTACTTTAGGAGTATGATGTTCAATCTCTTAAGTCACATTATCTAGGAAATTAATTAAAATGTTTGGTTGTGTATCATGTCGACTTATTTTAACACTAAATGAATTTTTGAATATGAGGAATATGCTAACTAATTTCAACCTCGTGGTGATTGTGCTGGTGAGGATATCATCTTCACCCTATAAAATATAAAGATTTAGAAGACAAAAATAAAGTGGACCAATTTCTCACCTATTAGAAGTCAGGTGGCATAGGAGAAAATAATGAAAACAAGAAAAAGAATCAAATTTAATTTGAGTAATTATTTATTTGGTGTCAAAAAGATAGGTATCTTTTAGTTTGGTAAGAGAATCTTTTGATTTAGTAGTTGTGGGATAATTGTGTTTTCTAATATTCAATATTTGTTTCCTAGTTTCACAAGAGTTAATTCTGTTTGTGTTCTCTTATTCTCTATGTGAGATTTTTGTGTGAGATGGTTATCCATTTGCTTATCAATTCATTCAGATTCTATCTCAGTTTTAATTCAATTTTGCTACCATATCATAAATCCTACTGTGATTACAAAATTTCACAAAACAAAAATATAAAAATTCAAACTGAAAGGGAGGTATATTATTAAGACGTGAATTTGAAAACAACATCAATAGCTACTACCTCACCTAAAATCAACGAACTTTTAATTTAACCATATAACCTAACTTTAAAGATTTCATATTTAAAATTGGTCCCTTTGATTATAAGACTTGTTGCCCTCCAAATAATTGTTCTTTTAATATAAAGAGCAATTACTTATATTACGAAACCTTAAAAGAGCCCATTGACGACATCTTAGAAGGTCTTCAAATGCCATATTTGAGATCCGCCCCTCAATAATGCAATCTTAAAAGAACCTCTAGTTAATTTGACCTCTTAAAGAATAATCAATGACCTCAAGGTCACAATAATAGAAGACCATGACAAAGGTCACATGATATAACTCCTTCATGCTAATATAGGTGACATAGGTTGAGATCAACAGTGAAAATTGAACAAATAGAATGCAACATAATAATTAAATAATCAATAAATTACACTTTTATTAGAATGTATACTTTTTCATAGTTATTTATGACACACGCTTGCTAGCCTACAAAATTAGTTCTCTTATCTAGTTTTGTTAGCTAGCTGTAGCCTGCATGGCCCACTTGACCAGCTTATCTTGCCTTGTTGGCTTAACTCATCTATTGGTCAACTTGCATGATTTGTCAGCCTCATGTAATCCATCTAGCTTATTCAACTGGATTGGCTTGTTTAGTTCACTTATGCAGTTCCCCGCAGTTCGTTCAATTCATATATTTTGTATGTTCTTTCTAGCTGCTCAACTCGTCCATCTTATTCCAATCTTATTCCACCAATTTAGTGCATTAAATTCACTTAGTCTATTTAACCTACTCAAGCTGTCAGCTTGTCCAACTCACTTGCATGACCCATCTAGTCCCTCTTGGTTCATTGGACTAGTTCAATCACCCCCAATCCATTTGAAATTTGTATTCCTTGGAAAATAAAATATAGTATCAATATGTATGTATCCTTTGAAATGGCAAAAGGAATATCTAGGAAGGATAACAAAAAATATATCAATTCTATTAAGATTGGTTGTCCATACTCAATTAGTACACAAACATAAAAAAGTACAACCCGGTGTACGAAGCTCCAGCCAATGCAAGGTCCGGGGAAGAGTCTGTTGTACATATCTTTACCCTACTTTGCAAGAGGTTATTTCTGTGACTTGAACTAGTAACCTCTAAGTCACACGGCAGAAACTTTACCGTTGAGCGAAGGCTCCCCTTCGATTAGTACACAAACATAATAATAATTATTCCAATAGATTTCATAAGAAGTAGAATACTTATTCCTATGAATCAAAGGTGCATTTATGCCAATATAGATATTTTCAATAGAAGTGCACACACAAAGATGAGAAAGAAATACTAGTAATTACATACCGTTCACCTCGTGTAGGATTTTCAACATAGCAAGCTCGTGTAGCCTCCAATAGATGTTGATTGGTTGCAGGTATTACGGAGGGAGCTTGTACGGAGTAAGCATAGGAATCATTTGCATGAGCTTGACGAATATATCTCAACTCCATTGGTGCTACATGTGACAAATGACTCGATCTAATTGGATCCTCAATGGGCAAATGAGGGCCGTGTGTCAAATAGCTCGACCTAATTGGATCCTCAATGGGCAGATGAGGCGGACCATGTGTAGAATGACCCAACCTATATGGATCATCCTCAATGGGTAGATGAGGAGGACCATGTGTCGAATGACCCAACCTATGTGAATTCTCAGGTGGTAAATCAGATATCACAAGTGGTTGTTGATCCAACCTAAACGTATCTTCAAGAGGCAAATGTGGTGGGATAGGTGTGATATATGGCACATGGTCCGACCTATATTGGTCGTCAAGAAGCGAACGGACTAGATGAGGACGATCTCGGGCATACTTAGTAGACATGATATGCCCACCCACATTTTTGGTGGATGACGACACATGTGGGAGAGGTGTTGATTGTGATATCTCATTTAGCGAATGGACTAGATGAGAACGATCTTGGACATACTTAGTAGACACGATATGCCCACCCACATTTTTGGTGGATAACGACGCATTTGGGAGAGAAGGTGTTGATTGTGATATCTCATTTATAGGACGAAACAGTGATAACAATTTACGAACCTGCATTTTGATTGGCATAGTACGAAGATGATAAGTTTGAAATATATTTATATAACTCAAAAATAGTCATCTTGAATGACTGACACCAGACCAAGATCTCCAAGTACCTGTTTTGAATTAAGCTCAGGAGTAAATTTGCCCTTGTTATAATTTTCTATAATAGCAGATCTAAATATAGCCTCAGGAAGTGGCTGACAGTCCATATAAACCTTGAATTTCACCTACGTCAAAGAACACATGAAGAAGCAATGGGCATGTACTCAATTAGAAGTGATGCATGCAACTAAAAATTGAGTCGGCAATATCATGATCAATCAAAGCTATATAACAATAAAAATGGATTGTTCACTAAGAGGTTAACCTTTAGTCATTTGAAGATCTTCGATGACTATATGCTAGAAAGTACAAGAATAAAATGAAAGCTTCATAGACAATCCTAATCAAGAAATATAACAAAGCAAACAGACAATGTGTAGTAACAAACTATAATATCAATTAATATACTTCTAAAAATAACAACTACATTACCTAAAAAAATCAGGTTGATGGAGGCAATTGTGGCAAGACTGAAATTGAGATGTCAGCATATCTTAACAACACATCAGCTGCTGCATTGGCTATATCAGAAGGCTCTAGAGATTGATAATTCTAAGAATGGTCATTCATTTACACAAGGTGCGACAGGTAGCCCAATAGGTGGATCACTCATTTTTTAGTGATTCTATTGGTTATTCCAAATATTTGAATTTATTGAAGATTTACACAACAGGCAGAGAAAAGCTGCATTTTTACCAGTGATTGAGATTTCGTGCCAAGCCGGTCGAAACGGGCGAAACATTTCGTTCCACCCGCCGACCGGCACGGGCACGAACCGGCACCCGTCCACTGCATCACAACGGCAGCAGCAGCACCGGAGGGGCGTCACAACGCCCGCAGCCGCGCTGGAAGGGCATCGCGGCCACGGGCATCGCGACACGAAGCTTCCAATGCCGCCGGAGGCGTCGCTTAACGCTTCCGGTGAAGCCGGAAGTCTCTAGCGCCGTCGGGCAGGTATGTCGCAGTGTCGCCCATCACTGTGAAAAATTAATATTTAAAAATTAAAATAATTCTCACTCAAGTGTGGTATTTTAAAGAGACTTTGATAAGCCATAATTAAATTATCCCAATAAAATATAAAAATATTTTTAAAATTTTTAAAAAATAATAAATTTTATTAAATAATATTCTAAAATTGTTTTTAATGTTTTAAATTTTATTTAGAAATTCTAAAAATATTTTTAAAATTCTAAAAAATTATTTTAAAAGTTATATAAAAATTTTAATAAATCAAATTTATATTCTGATATATTTTAATTATTTTAGATTTTTTACTGTTTTAATATTTAATTGATATTCTAATATTAATTTTCTATTTTAAATATATATTATTTAAATTAATATTAATTAAATGAATAAATAATTAATTTATATAATTATTATTTATAAAATAGTATCTTTTATTAATTTATATAATTTTGATTATTTAATCTGGGCATTGGATAACTATAAAGGTTACCTAAACAAAATATTACCAGAACTAATGCTTCCACCTAATTCACGCCGCTCCTTTTAATAACATATTGTGATATATCAATTTTAATTTGAGTTATTGATAGACCAATTTTCTTTAATAAAAATTATATATAATTATTTTTTCTAATTATTTAATAATAGAAAACTTATATAAAATCAATATACAACTTATTTTTAAATTATACCAAATAAATATATTTATTTAATAATTACTATATATAAATAAAAAAATACCAAAATTGTATTGGCACGGCACGATACGATACCGAAATCGTATCGTTCCGTTCTGGGACCGAAACCTCGGCATGGGTCAAGATTTTAAACCTTGATTTTTACCCTTTTCGACCTATAAAAATTAAGGCATTTAAGATCCTCCACCTCTGTATCTCATTCATCCATATATATGCAGCTCTCTCATATTCCAGCCCATTCATCTCTTCTTCCTTAAATTCCCTTTCTAGCATGAGCTCAAAATTGCAATGCTT
This sequence comes from Kaempferia parviflora, assembly GCA_037177295.1. Taxonomy (NCBI): domain Eukaryota; kingdom Viridiplantae; phylum Streptophyta; class Magnoliopsida; order Zingiberales; family Zingiberaceae; genus Kaempferia; species Kaempferia parviflora. Next base: position 8,191 of record JBAMIE010212226.1, read on the forward strand.
AGTACAATTCACATAAAAAATGATGATACAAAAACATTTTCCTTGGAAATTATTTGCAAAGTAGCTTAATATCCAGTCCTTGAATATGCATGGTTGGAAACTCATTTTGGAATGATTTATTTTCTTCCAATACAGAAAGTAGTAGCTTCAAATTAATCATGTGATATTAACACTAGTAAGTATAAAACATTTTATCTCAATATAGCGGGTGAATTTCTAAATCTACACATATCCCCAAATCTCTTACGGAGTTTTAAATTTTTTAATCTATCATATAGATTATAAATTATATCAAATCTATTACAGTGTTAAGTTCCTGTTAATTCTCTATTGAATGTCAATGTGGCAAAATGACCAGTTGTCAAATTTAACAAATCACATGCCATCTCACCCTCCAATCAACTATATGATATTTAAAAAATAAACCTCAAGGCCAACACACTCCTATCCTGATGCCCACTCTTGTCCTGCTCATGCAACCCCTCTCTTGAATCCCAATGTCGTTGAGCATCATAGCAGTCATTCGATATCACATGCTACTTGGTACCCCTACTGCCTCTCACTCGGGTTTGTAATGGTTCTGTTCACAAAGGCAGTGGGCAAAACCTTGGCAGCATTAATCCTCCAGCAAATAATGTCCCCGACATGGTGGAAGTAGATGAGGCATTTGCAAGTTGGCATGGAGAAGGAATTGGATCTTGCGTGTAAAACAATCAACAAATTCATAGCCAAAAGCATAGCAGATAAGAAGCCGCCTCAATCTTAACCAGAAGGTAAATGAAAACAGATTTTTATCTCCCTACATCAACAACAATGATGAGGATGCTGAAGATGAAAGGTCCACTGAAGTTGATAGGTTCCGTGACACAGCCATGAACTTTATGTTAGCCAGAAGGGACTAGCATAGGCACACTTCGTTTTTGGGTTATTTTCAAGAATTAAGCAGTGGAATGGAAGACTCTCAATGAACTGAAGTGTGCCACTCAAAACGAAAAGAAATCAAGCTTTGATGATGGTTTGTCCCTGAATTTGGAGTACTTGCAAATTATTGTGTGAGTTGCTCTGGCTCTTCCTCCGCTTCTGTTTAAGAGTAGAAGGTGGCTCAACAAGCCAACATATTCAACAACCATAAAGTCAAACTAGGCACAAAGATTCAAGTGTCTGCATACACCATATGGAGGAAGGAGGGGATTTACAGCAAGGATTGTTTGGAGTTCAAACTAGAGAGGTGGATCTTGGAGAAGAGAAGGATGAAGCACAAGCCACAGTACAAGTTCTTAGAGCTCAACTCCAGGTCCAAGACTTGCTAATGTTAGGATGTCGGAGAGGGGCTGCACGAAGAGGATAGAAGGGATAGGAGTGTGATAGCCTTCAGGTTCTTGATTTTTTGTATATAACAATATGGTTGTATAGAGGGTGAGGTCGAATTTAGTGATTGGTCATTTTGTCACACCAACATTTAACAAAAAATTAACTGATATTAAATGCAATAATAAATTTGATGCACATAGATTACAAAAAACTTCATGAAAGTAAATTTGAAAACGAGGATATAGTACTTGATAGATTGATAAATTTACCCCAATATAAAAGAAAACATTGAGATTATCAACAATCATTATGATATCCACAAATATAGTTGATATGGCTATTTTTAAAAACATTGGCATCTTACTTCCTACATAAAAAATATTACCAAACAAAAGCATAAAGTGATAACATGCTTGGTGATAATATCAGTGACACAAAATTGATGCAATGACTGAGAAACATTTACGATGAAACATGTATTGAACTTGAAGATCTTTGAAAAAATATTTTATGAGCTGACCCAAATTTTAAAGGAGTCACTATTGGTTTATTCCCTAACTATATGTAGGGTACGGTCCTGAACAGTGTTATCAGAGACACTAGGCGCAATGAGGCACAAAAGACTCCCTAGAGCCTGAGGCGCGAGGCGCGCACCTCTTGAACATGAGGTTGATTACTAAACTACTAACACACTCATATATAATATGTCAAATATGATA
>JBAMIE010212253.1:0-10219 GCA_037177295.1 Kaempferia parviflora
GAAAAATAAAGATGAGGCGGTGGCAGAGGCATTATTGAGACTGAGTCAGATGAAGTGAGTAAAGTCGTCCCTGAGTTATACACTCAATTTAATGTAAAATTAAAAGGGATAATCTAAATAATTATGGCGTGAAGAATAGCAATACAATATATATTGGAATTATCTTCTATTTTAAATTTACATACATATATTTATAACTGTTAAATATATTCAACCATGCATATTTATAAGGTTTATTACCTCATAATTTCATTAGATGCTACAATTGTAGAAGATTTAGGCATATGTGGCAGGATAATAATTGTTTGTTATTTTTTGTAGGGCTACAACAAAGGCAATATGGGGAAATGGAAGCCTTGCCCTTAGTATGGATTCTATGATGACTCTTTTAGATTGGACAGACCTCACAGATGGGGATTGTATGAATGTATATTTTTCAATAATTGCAGAGGAAGCCAAATTAGCTGGAGAACCATATTGGCCATCTATCTTCTGTGTTTCTGGGTTTGTGGTAAGTTTAACACAAACTCCCACTAGTGATTAAGAACGTCGCCCCCTAAATGTATCTTACATTATTTTCCTCTCTACACAGGATTGGTGGGACAATTTGACGTTTGAGTCATTTTGCCTCTGTTCCTCCACTGACGATGACAAACCTCTTAGGTATATATTCTGTCCATTAAATAACAAAAATGATCACTGACATCTTTTGATTGTATACCTCCAAGAACATCAATTCTTGCATTATAGTTCTCTTGGAGATTCAGAACTATACACTGCTAAATTTAACAAAGCTGTAAATACTTCCCATTGTATAGATCCCTTCAACTCATATATGTTATTCGATCTATATAATATTATATCTAGGCTATGTTCTAATATGTTTTACTCATATATGTTACTCATGTTAGTCGTATATATGTTTAAGTCATTTCTTGCTTGTATTTGCGTTTTTTTCTTCTTCTTCTTGTTCTCAAAATGTTATCCTATTTCAAGACCACAAAAGTACTAGTTATAATAATGTTGTGTTGAGATTATTATAGCAAAAGGTAATTAAGCTCACCTCAAACGTCCCTCACAATCCGTCACTAGGTTATATGAAGGGAGGTAAATCACAGGGTCAGCTTACACCCAACCGCCACTTGTGTTGAGATTATTAAATTTTGTTGAGTATGCCTTCACCTTTCAATAGGTTCCACCTATCGAATGTTTGCCTAAAGTAAGTAAAGTCCCCTTCTCCTAAGTTTCTAATCCATGGGAAAACAGGTCATAAAGTAGAGGATGCGACAAGTGAATTTCCTCATTGAGACTTATTTGGACCCACCTACGCACCTTATTTTGTCAATTATAAACTAATAGTTAGCGAGAAAAGTTAAACACATAAAGAAGTTGAGTTGCGTGAATGTATATATAATTACTATATGTAATGTTCTATTTGATGTATGTGTCATCTTTCTATTTCATTTCAAATTGGCAAAGTACTAGAACGATGTGTTTAATTTAATTTGTAATTCAAACTTTGGGGAAGAACCCTTTAGACATCAGGGTAAGCCGATCCAAGACTTTTGCACAAGGAGAAAAGTAAGACAACCTTTATTAATACGAAAACTAAGCATACACTTGCACACTTTTTTTTTTCTTTTCTTTTGGGCATACAAATAGAGGTAGGTGGATGCATGCATGCATAATCCTATGATAGATTGCTAGCATGGAAACTAATTTAAACCCTATGCATGACATGGAAATTGGTAAAAGGAAACATGTAGTGGAAGTAAGTCATGATTCATATCTAATCATATAATGATGTTAATTATCTTGCGCGATCGATCGGATCTCCACAAGGGTCAAGAGATTGTGATGATTGGGATGATCTCAAAGCCGTCGCCTATGGCCCCCTTTGCTTTGTCCAAGCCTCCTCCTTCAGTGTTTTCTTCCACTTTCTTTAAGTTGCACAGTGCAGTCGCTTGTAGCAACTCTGAAGGGGGAGCTGCAGTTAGTTCCATTATCTTCACTATGTGCTCGGGCACGGTTGGCTCCACGACAACATTCTTCTTCTTCTTGTATACTACATAGAGCAACATTTGTGCAACTCCAAACAAGAATCCTAGCACATTAGGAAGCTACAAAACAATAACAATAAGAACACAATGCATTAATATCTACAATAAAAATGTGCATTCAAATGCATTAAGCTTCCACAGTACCTGAACATAGATGTCCTTGGTAAACAGGCCATATCCGAACCAAGCAATCGCGCTCAAAGTAAGGAAGAATGAGAGAAAGAATGGCATGAACTCGACACTCTTGGTGCGTATGACGACCCTCTATGTTAGCAATAACCAAAGAATCTTGTTTAATTAGTTCCAAAAAAGATGGCATGAAAAATACTAACTAATTTTTTTTTTTCAAGAGAAAGGGCTTACAATGACACTAAGTGGAGCAGCAAAAACACTAACAGAGAAGCCAACACAAATCCAACCAAGTAAAACCACACGTTTGGAGCCACTAGTTAGCAGTTGAGTTAAAAGAACTATCCCAGCAAAGCCTAGCACATCCAAAAGCAGGAATATTTGGATGCAAAATACCTGCATGAATGCATGAACATGTCACGTACGTATATATTTATCTAATAACGATAAACCCAGTTAACCTCATATATATAGAATACATGGACGATCGATATTTGAAACATTGTACCCTAGCTTTCTTGGGGGCATAGATGAGGTAGATGGTGATGTAGATGGTCTCGATGAACAGACCGAAAGAGTTAATGGTGATGAGGAGGAGAGAATCAGTCTTGACAAAGGCGTAGTAGATCCACAACATACAGCTGAATAATGAAACCACGTAGGGCACCGAGTCGAACCCCTCTGTTGATTTCTTTCGGTAAATTCGATAAAATGTTGGACTGTGTTCATCAGTTCAGGATATACAAATACATGAGCAAGTTAATGAAATAATTAATATTGAGTAATTAACTATACTGATATGATACTCACATTGGGGCAAGGAAAACCATGAAGGAGATAATATTGCCTGCATTAATCAAATGAAACAATATGATCAACATCTTTTTACACTCATTCAGTGAGCAGAACAATATTGAAATGTGATATATATACTAAGAAGACAAATGCATGAGCTAAAGAATTAAGACATGAAGAGATGATGAGTAAAGGGAAGAGAAAGAGTATTGAGTGAGTGAATTAGAAAAATGAAAATAGCAAAAGAATACTGTAAATGATATGTCAATGGACCTAGGATGCCAAAGGCAAAAGGCAAGGGGTGTTGCAGGGAAAGTCCGGCCATGGCTTTAATTTGTCTGTCAAGGAAGAAGAAGTGAATCTCTAAAAATTTTGATCCAAGAGCAATCTCTCTCTCACACTTCTCAAAGAAAAAAACTAAAGGAAGAGAGAAAACTAGATCAGCCTTGATCTCACTTCTCACAACTGCTACTTTGAACGAGAGGAGAAAGGTCCTTTTATAGGGAGAGGCCAGTGGAGTAATGTTGCATGCCCTCCCTGTGTGAGGTGGGGCATGACTTGTCACTGTCATCAACCTGCAGTAATGCCATCGTATGCAACAAGTTAAAATGGTTGAAGTCTAGTTGGTTAAATTGGAGTGAATATATGACCTGTATATTTAAATTATTTTTAAAATGAAATTTGCCTGAATAAAATACATGCATTATCATCATTCAAAAAATAAAGACCTCTACTCTTTTCTTTTAGGCAAAGAAAGAAGCTTGTTTAAGTTAAATTTATGCATCAGACATGACTCAATCACATGTTGGACATGACAACAGCACTAAGCTAGCTCCCACCTATTTATTTCCCAATGAACAGTTAATTATTTACAGAAAAATCTAGAGGTGGTTTTTTTAAATATAATTAACAGTTGTTTTTTAAATTAATTAATTAATTAATTTGTTGATGAAAGATGGTAGAGGAGCCACCTTTATAGGCTTAATAAGTATTGTACTACTGAAGTCACTGAAGAAACAAAACAAAGTTTTGTCAACTTTATTGTGTTCCTCTATTTCTATCCTGTTCATTTTATAGTATTTGCTTCTTTGGCCTGATCAAACCAACCTGAGTCATCCCATAATTATGCCATTTTTACGTCATGTATGATCAGTGTTTAGAATCTTTGAGTTGTGTTGGATGACACACAAAATTTCACATTGTGCTCTTTTTGATCACATGCACATGAAACTTGTTAATCAATGTGATATAGGAGAGCTTATGTGAACAAGGCTTCTTCAAGGCCTTCTTGAGCAAGGATTCCCCTCTATGTGTGCATGGTCTTCCATGAGCTAGAAATCTCCTATTTCTTCTTCTTCCTCCTCCTTTCCTTGATTCTTCAATGATAATCGACACTCGTTCAACATCATACATCACCAACACCTTTCATTTCAACTGAGGATCAAAACTCAATATAGAATTGGATTTTGAATCTTGTGTATGGCCATTTTTAAGTCACATACTACATTTTTTAAAATCGTGTACAATTTAGTAAACCCTTTGCAATGATTTTGGACATGATTCCATGATAAACAAGACACATTTTGTGTGTAGGGGGAGTGATGAGTGAGTGTGTGTTTATAGAATTTGTATGTATTTCTAGTCTCGAACGCCCACTACTAACTCAAGATGTCAACATGGCTCCGTAACCAAACTCTACAATCGAAAACAAAACCCTTAGATACCCATTGTTGGAAACTAGATCATTCACCCTTGCACCAACCCAACCGCGCGATAAGACATTCCTTTAATTTTGCTTTTCATGATCAAGAATCTTGATAGCTTTTAACTCTAATCTTTGTTACCAAATTTAGTCTAGAATCTATACCCAACTATCAAAAGCTAAAGTGGAACTTACAAGGAAAAAAAGGAAGAGAAGAGTCCAAGGAACATTTGTACAGTAGTCCGCCTTCACTATGATTTGGATTCCAACACATCTTAAACTAGTTTACAGCTTGTTAAAAGCAAAGGAAGATCATACATAAGATTCTACAATTTGTAGCAAAGTTTCCATGAAACCAAAGAGACTTTCTTCGCCAACCAATAAACAAACCGAAATCGGTAAGATAGAAAGAAACTCACCAATGGTTTATTTTTTAACTTCAACAACAGTTTTTTTTGGTATTTCTTCTATAGATTATGACTCACAACTAGAAAGATTCTAGTGGTAGTGCATGCTTCGTAAATAAAATGTAGACCTACCAACAAAAGCTGCAGCTCCAACTCCAAATCAATTTTCTCTAGCCAATAAATACAACTTCAATTTGATTGACTTAATAAAATAAATTATTGCCAGTTGAAGGCAGACACTAAGATTCCAGTTTGCACTTACAGCTTTGTGAAATGGTAAGCCCCCCTCAGCGTGTGTTATATGTGTGTGCAATGAAAGCAAAGTCAACTGTTCCATTCATTTACCGCCTTTCGATAAATCAACAAGCGAAACATAAAGAGCAAAGTAGTGTTATAGGAATATGTTTGTCGAAACAGATTGAGTACTATAGGGTTTGGAATATCCTCTAAGATTTTTTTCATCCTCCTCCATCTAATTCTTCACTCAGTAGCAAACATCTCGTCTACATGATGAAGCAACAATCAAACTGAAGAACTAAATAGCAAGCATCATTTTTAGCACAAAGTGCATGACTCCATCTCGGCGGCAAGGTTCGCGATCAACTTGTCGTTAAACTGTGAAATTTAGTTTATAGAGGGTTAACTTTGAAACTGAGTGATCCATAGAAATCTTACTCAATTCTAGGGGTGGAAAGCAAGGGAATATTCTTGGCGAACTGTTGCTCAGCGGAGGGTCCAAATTCATATAAGAAACCGCAGAAAGAAGGAGTTCTTGAGGCCTGATTCAGAGATGAAGAGTACTGAAATGGCAAGCTCCTCTGGCCTCCACTTTGGCTTCCATTTTTGATGCCTAGGTAGGCAAGGAAGGGTAATGACATGCATCCAAGCATTCTTAATTAGGCATCTCTCTCTCTCTCACTCACACACACACGGAAGTTTCGATCCTGCCGATAAGGGCAGTGCCCTCACTCCTCACAGGGGATGGATGGGGTGCACTTGGGGGTGTGGGCCCCACCAACCCATTGTGAGAGGTGAGGGCGCTACCTGTAAGGGTAGGGTCGAATCCTCACACACGCACACGATAATGATCACCTTTTTTGCCACAACACACATGATAATGATCATTCTAAGGCAAGTTCATAGTTACCCTCCTTTTGAGCCATTTTAGGGTTTGGGAGATGGAGTCGTCAAGAATAATGTAGATGAGCAAGTTGAAGTATGAAGTGGTGGGAAATGGGATGGAAGGCACGCAGTCCTTTTCTTTGCTATGAAGGGCAGGGTGGCCTGAGGAAATCTAGAATCTCAAGGTGCATGCTTGTGTGGCATTGCCAAATCTGAGTCTTCACCCAACAATGTGGATAAGGTCTAGTAGTTTAGGTCCACCAAATCTATGGTAGCTCTACTTCTTTGGGGCTAGCCAGCTCATGGCTTAGCATTCTTGGGGGACCTTTAGACAATTTCTCACGAGGTCCTTTTGATCTACCGTTCAGCAACTACTACTGTTTTACACATCAATAGAATGCGAAGATTAATTCGGTTGAACTAATCCATACTTTCGTATAGATGCACCTATCACGTGTTGAATTGTGTTAGTTGATTGGATTTGTAGCTCGTTAATGTTCATGAACATAAATATTGTATGTGCTTGTGAGAAAATGATATCACTCCCGGGTGTAGCGCAGAAGGTGGATGCATGATATATCTCTGGCGAAATGGTGATCAGGAGTCGATTTTAAGGATCAACTGACGACCTGAGATTTACCTCACCGTGCACCTTTCGCTTGTGTACCTACATGAACCTCCCTCCATATCCGTGGGGCCGGCACTAGGGAGATGATATCGAATACATGTATTCTTTGTATATGGTCTCAATACACATGCTCAGAGATAAATTTGTTAGCATATATATTTGTTAAAAACATGTAATGGAATAGGACATGGCAAGTTGCAAGGGTTGCCTGAGAACAGCTGGTCTCAACTGGGGCCTTCATTGGCGTTGCCAGTTCATGTCCTACAGTGCTTTTGCTTTGCATGCCCTTTTGAATCCTGGGAAGGGGCGTGCCAAATGCCCTTACCGAAAGGTTGAGTACCTGAAGCCAAGTTCAGCATTAACATTGAGCATGAGTGTCATTGACCTTTGCAGTGATATATATGTCAAATTAAAGAAGAAAAAAAAAATGGAAGTCTAATAATTGATGAATTACTTAGGGTTTATTGCCACAGCACCTTCCCTCTGTCTGATAGTGTCCAAGGTAGGACAGCTGATTTTGTGTGGGTGGATGGTGTTGGGAAATTTGATCATTGGAAGGTCTAAATGATGGGCTGCCAAATTCGATCGAATTGTTTGTCATTTTTTGAAAGGTAAATTTACTCCCACCAAAACGGTGCAACCGTAGTCCGGTGAGCTTTTGCTAGGGTGAAACCATTTTGTAACTTGAGACAGAGTTCTTTCATGATCTTCTAGAACTCTTCTTTATTTTTCAATCTCTAAACTTAGAGCTAGACTCTTATGCTAGAGGCCAAATTTGTAAAGAATGACACATCTAACAGAGGAAAAGTTATTAGAAAATACTGTTTTTTTTATCAAATCATATAGGGTAGTTTTAAAATTATAAGTCATGTATCCACTTTCCATTTTACCCCTAATCAGCCGATTAGTAAAAAATTAATCGATTATTAACCAATCAGTTGACTGATTTTTTTACCAGTCGAATCAATTTCTCTGTGTCAAAATTTTAAAATTTCTGACAAATCAATCGACTGATAATTAAAATCAGTCGACTAATTTATTTTTTTTAATTTTTTTATCAAAGTTAATTTTGGATAAAATTGATTGATACATCAAACGACCTCAGATTGATATGAAACTAATTATTATGTGTTCATCTAATTTTCTTAATTATATTCATACTCTCAAATATCAATTTAACCTAATATATTAAAAGTATTGATTGTTTGAACATGAATATATTTAAAAAATGTAATTCATGTTTAAAAATCACTGCTTTTAATATATTGAGTCAATTGATGTTTAAGAGTATGAGTATAATCAAGAGAACTAGACAAATACTTAGGAGATAGTTTTATGTCAATCCGAGATCGCTTGGTTCATCAACCAATTTTGCCCATGTTCAAAAAATCATCGCTCTTAATATATTGAGTCAAATTGATGTTTGAGAGCATAGATATAATAAGAAAAACTAGACGAATACATATGAGTAAGTTTCCTACCAATCCGAGGTCGCTTGGTCTATAAGCCAGTTTTATCCAAAATCAGTTGATGGACCAAACAACTTTAGATTGACATGAAATTAGTTCCTATGTGTTCGTCTAGTTCATTTTATTATATCCATGACCTCAAACGTCAATTTGATCCAATATATTAATAGTAGTGATTTTTTAAACATGAATATATTTGAAATTTTTAATTCGAAATCACTCTCTCGATATATTATGTCAAATTGACGTTTGAAGTCATGGATATAATCAGGAGAATTAGACGAACACAAATGAGTTAATTGCATGTCAATCTGAGGTCGTTTGATCCATAAGTCGATTTTGGCCCAAAATTGGCGGATGGACCAAATGACCTCGGATTGACATAAAACTGTCTTTTATGTATTCAGCTAGTTCTCCTCATTATATCTATGTCATAAAATATCAATTCAACCCAACATATTAAGAGCAGTGATTTTTTGAACACAAATTAAAATTTTTAAACATATTTATGTTTAAAAAATTATTGTTCTTAATATATTGGGTCAAATTGATATTTGAAGGTATAAATATAATCATGACAACTAGATAAATACATAGAAACTAGTTTCGTTTCAATATGAGTTCGTTTGGTCTGTTAGCATCCAAAATTGATTTATGGACTAAACGATTTCGGATTGATATGAAATCATCTCCTATGTGTTTTTATAATTCTCCTGATTATATTCATACTCTTAAAAATCAATTTAACTCAAAATATTGCAAGTGGTGATTTTTTAAACATGAATTAGATTTTTCAAACATATTTATGTTCAAAACATCGACGCTCTTAATATATTGGGTCAAATTAATATTTAAGGGCATAGATATAATTAAGAGAACTATCCAAACATATAGAAGCTAGTTTCATATCAATCCGAGTTCGTTTGATCTATCAGTCGATTTTGGGCAAAACTAGTTGATGGACCAAAATCGGCTGATAGATCAAATGACCTCAGATTTGCATGAAAATAGATTCTATGTGTTTGTCTAGTTCTTCGGGTTATATATATATGCCTTCAAATATCAATTTGACCAAATATATTAAGAGTAATTATTTTTTAAACATAAATTATAATTTTAAATATATTTCAGTTCAAAAAATCACTGTTCTTAATATAATAGGTCAAATTGATGTTTGAGGCCATGAATATAATTAGAAGAACTATACAAACACATAGGAAGTAGTTTTGTATCAATCAGAGGTCGTTTGATCATCAGTCGATTTTGCCCAAAATCGACTTATAGACCAAACGACATCGGATTAACATGAAACTAGGTTCTATATGTTTGTCCAGTTCTCTTGATTATATTCATACTCTCAAACATGAATTTAACTCAATATATTAAGAGCAGTGATTTTTTGAACATTAATTAATTTTTTTGAACATATTCATATTCAAAAAATCACTGCTCTCAATATATTGGGTTAAATTGATGTTTACGGGCATGAATATAATTAGGAGAACTAGACGAGCACATAGAAACTAGTTTTATATCAATTCGAGGTCGTTTAATCTATCAATAAATTTTGTCCAAAATTAACTTTGATAAAAAAAACTAAAAAAATAAATCAGTCAACTGATAATAATTATCAGTCGACTGATTGATTAAAAATTTTAAAATTTTGACATAAACATAAATCGATACAACTGATAAAAATCAGTCAATTGATTTTTTACTAGTTGAGTAATTTTTTACCCATCAACTGATTAGGGGTAAAATAAAAATTAAGTATATGATTTGATAATTTTAAATTTATATATCATATATGATTTAATAATTTTAGAACCTTATTTATATGGTTCGGTAAAAAAAAATCGTAGAAAATATGTTAAATTTTTTTAAAAGGGACTTATTACTTAAAGCTC
>JBAMIE010212264.1:0-10218 GCA_037177295.1 Kaempferia parviflora
AAAAATAAAAAAAAGAAAGATCAAATTTGATATATTACAAGTTAAAATAAAATTTTGTTTATTAAAAATATTTATTTAATATAAAGTAAAAAAAATAAATAGCGTAGGATAAGAAAATTTTTAAAATTGTATATTTAATTTAAAATAAAATAAAGATTATTATTAATATGTGTGAAAAAATTGAATAGGTTAATATAATGTATGTGATACACAGACCCCACAAATAATAAGGGTTAATGTTAAAACGAACGTGAGAGAATGAATATGTTAATATAATGTGTATGTGACATGTGAGTCCCATGCCTTTTATGAGATGGTGGGTGTTATAACGTTTCGAATATTAATGTCCTAATGACATATAATAATGTTTATCGCGTAAATTATACAGAAAGATTGACAGTACTTTTACTCAGGTGTTGTGCGAGCAAGATAAAAAAAATGTTTAAAGCATTATTTATATGTTTATTGAGTTATAATCTTGTCTTTTCCAAAACTGAATTCATCAGCCATCAGAAATCTCTACCTTATAAGCAAAATGCGATGCTCTGTATAGATATATTCTTATGTTATATATATTATTGATCTATTATTATTTTTGTAATTGAGTTAGTTTCCTGATAATTATAATTATTACCATAGGCGAGTTTCAAATAAAAAGGTGGTTATTTGGGACTTTTGATCTCCGCCTATCCACGGCGGACGGCGGACGGCGATCGCATGGGAACTGGTTACGACTTATCGCTGTTAGATTATTATTTTGCTCGAATGCTATTATTCCGGTATTGCTGTTAGTAATCTGGTCAAATTGATCCCCAATTAGACATGCTTCATGCTTTCATCGATCTACTATTTAGGTTTTAATGTTTACTTGATCGGCTGTCTTGTTCTGCTGATCATCTGCTCTTGAAATCATATCGTCTTGTGTAGATATTTAAAATCACAAAAAAGTCGTAATTTTGCTTTTACTACGCATGCTTCCTCATTTATCTTAATGCTTTCTTCTTTTGCTTGCGCCACTGTATTTGTGGGTGACGAAAAGCCTACTGGCCGAGAAACTGTGGAAATTGCGTAGGGTAAGCTATGTGGAAGATAGAAACCTGCTACTCAAATCGTCCCCTCGTGAGTGCAAATGCTTTCTCCATGCTTGAAACAATTACTTAGACAGGAACATCAAGGGCTTCTGTAAGTCAGCAATTGTCAATTTCGATTATTGAGCTAAAGAAAGAGGACAACCCAAAATGTCACTTTCAAATTGCTAGGAAAATTAAGTCTGCATCATTTTGAGACTCTGAGCAGAGTTTCGTATGAATATTGCACAGAGTTACTTAGACAGAAACATCAAGGGCTTCTGTAGGTTACGATTGTCAATTTCACATATGAACTAAAGAAAGAGGACAACTCAAAATGTCACCTTCATATTGCTAGGAAAATGTAGTCTGCGTCATTTTGAGACTCTGAGCAGAGCTTCTTATGAATATTGCATTCAGAAACATACAAATCTTTGGTATTCTAAGATTGCGACATCTTGTGAAGAATGTGTAGTCTAATCATGCAAATTTCAAGAATTTTACTTTGGACGTATGTGCATATGCATACCACTGTCCAATTTGTTTTATGCTTGGAATCAAATATCAGAACTCATGATTATACTCCACGAGCATGATGTGAATTACGTTATAGAAAAAGGTTTCTTTAGTTTATATTCCATATATTTTGATTGCACGCCATTGTCGATTAATGAATTGTGAATTTGAGTTTCATAATAATTTATCAGGTCAAGAGGTTAATTGGTATCATATGAAATATATTTAGACTGATCCCATCTGGAGCTCGCGGCGGGAATCGAGAACCTTCCAAGCGGATGTGGATGACGGTGCTAGGGGGTGAAAAGGGTGAGGAAGGTAGAGATTGGGGTGGTGATAATGTGACAGTTGAGGATTGGAGGGGGTAGAGAGATGAGTTGGGTGAGGGTGCGGATTACTCCGGCGAAGGGAAAGAAAGACAAGTGATGAATATCGTAGCGTTGAGCTCAGAACAAAGGAAATAACAAGAATACTGTACAAGTCGAGGTAGAGCAACTTACAATACATCTCCACCCTCTCACTGCTGAGAATCCTGAGATATGGCCAAGTTACTCCTTTTTCACGTCCACCACCTTTGAACTTTTCGTGACGTTGTCAAGCCTATGCACATGCAATCGACGATGTTAGCACCAGAAACTAGGGAAAAAGTCCCGGGCTCAGGTACTCCAATGCTCAAGTCAGAAACCATCCTTGATGCAGAGAAATACAGTATGCAGAAAGTAGACAACGAAAAGTAGAGACAGGGAAAGAAAACGGTGAGAGGTCCTTTTAGCAGTCCCTTTTGGAAAAAGTGTCAAAAGTCCCTTCATGTATGCATGTGTATTTTTTTATACTACCTGTTAGGCCTCAGTTGTATCAACGGAACAAAGAATATTCCTGTGAGAGAGTGTTGGATGACGAGGAGACCAGAAAATCTGATATGTGCTAGGGGAAGCTTCTGGATGTCATAGTGGCGCAATATTCTCTAACAGGAGGTCACTCTGACAAGCTGTTATGATTCTTTCGGAAGACTATTCACTGAGAAGACGTATTAAAGAAAAGTAAGCCGCGTCAACATGCAAGAGGTATAGAGGTAGGGTTGAGATCCTTCCCAAGCGGACTATCTGCATGTGACATGGAGCTATATATCGGTGTTGAGATCCTTCCCGGGCGAACCATCTGAGCTGATCGGGCAATAGATAAAGGGGCCACTAGTCTTGCATAAAGTGGGAAGGCCAGGGTAAGTTAACTCGGGAATATTCACGAGTGAGCCGTTCGGATAGCAGGGACAAGGTTCAAGAAAGTCTGTTCAGTTTTTGTGCCGCTCGGATATAAATTTAAGAGACCCTATATAGGAAAGTGACGTTGGGCTCTCATAGAAGATAGAACAGTACACTGCCGACTAGCGAACGACTGTGCGGTCTGATCTATTGTTCCATGAGGAGCTAGGGTGGACCCTACTGGGCTAACCATCCCAACCTTGCATAAGCCTATACATTCCCTTCGAAGGCCTTAATTGCCACATCAGCCGGGACTTTGACCACCACCTCCTCTTGACTTTAAGCGTCCTAACTTCTAGAGCCTATTCATAATATACTGTATCATAGACCATTTCTGTTGTTTTCACTATGTTAAACTAAAGTTTTTATTAATTGAAAATGTCTTTGGATGGCTTACGACTGAATATAACATAGTGATACAAAAGATATATAACTAACAAAATGAATAGAATTGATGGATTGCTTCACAGTTAGTCATCAAGTATGAGATGGAAGTGAAGCATTTTTCTTGGATTACTATACCATAAAATATTTAATTTGGTGCTTGATAGTGAAACCTATATTATTGCTATAGCTAAGACTTTTTGTTTGGTTGCTTCAGCAAGCATAACTTGTTGTTTTGATTGATATTGGTTTTGTGTGCATCTGAAGTTTTCAAGGTCAGGCAATATTCCTTTCTTTTGTGCTATTTTTATAGGAGGGTGGACAGTATGTTTAATTAGTCAAATCCTAATTTTGATATTAATATAGTTGTGAACGGACCATCCATTTTGTTTCTGTATCAGGCAATGCCCATGGATCTAGTTGCTTTGCGAATGTGCAGGCTAGGCACACAGGACAAAAAAAACATTTTAAAAAATAATAAATTTTAAAATAAAAAACAAAATAATTTAGAAAATCATAAACAAAAAAATCAAAAAAAGAAAAAAAAATTACAATTCAAGAAAATGGAGATGACACAACTTTACATGTTCATGAACAACAAATGCATAGCGCAGTTCAAGTGATTTTAGGACACATTTATTACAAACTGTATCTAAGGAAATTAAACTACTTCAACATCTGACAATTTTAAGAGGAACAGATGACTAACCAAACCTTGTGAGGCAATGACTCAGTTATCTGTCTCAGAGAGGAAGAATGTATGACTCCATGCTGTTCTCACCCAACCAATTGTCTGATATTCCCTTGTTAAATAACCAACTATCATCAAAAGACACAGGAGGATAAGCACTCCCCCAAATTCTTTGGTCTTTCTCCAAGTCATCAATGTCTAGAACACAACTTGAGCCAATCTGCTCGATATCCGAACTCATCAATTGGTTAAATGTATAAATATCTTCAAGTGGGTAGAAAGAAGCATCAAGTATCTGTCCTGCATTAAGCCATGATTCTTTGTACTCCCTTTCGCTAGTTCTGTTGTCATGCTCTTTACATGCAGATGACTCATTGAAGACAGTTGGACACTCAAATTGTGGACTTCCAATCTCCTTTTTACTCTTGCACTTCTGATCTCCCTCTCCATGTGAATTCATGGATTCAACTGAGTGAACCTTTAGCTTCTTATTCTTCAAGACTGTGTTCCAGTAATTCTTGATTTCGTTGTCTGTTCGACCGGGTAATCTTCCAGCTATCAGAGACCACCTGCAAGTTTAGCGCGAACAAACATCAGTATGGAATCAAAACTCTTCATCATTCTGAACAAGGAGTTTAAACAACCTGTTTCCCAAAAGATTATGGAGCCTGATGATAAGATCCTCTTCTTCTTTGGATATATTTCCCCTCTTGATATCCGGCCGTAGATAATTCAACCAGCGTAGCTGGCAACTCCTCGGGCATCGATTTAGGCCTAAAGCAACACCCAACTGAGCTTAATTACTTGGCAAGTCTCTAGCTAAGAAACTTATTGCAGGAGGGAACTTTTATTTCAAGTGTTTACAAATAAAGTTGGACAAGCTTTTATTTGACCTGTTCTTTTGGGAACCCTCCCCCACCTTCCTTCTCCATGAGTTCGGACATGCTCTGCTAAGATCTTGTCTTCAGCAGCGCTCCAGGACACTTTGTTAAAACCTTGCTTGGGGTTTTTGGTGCCCATGTTTGAAGGAGACTGGAATGACCTCTGATCAATCTGAGTACACACACTCTTAGTAGTTGGTAAACATTCTTATAGAGCAGCATGCAAATGCATATCACGTGCCCTATATATTTAAAGGGGGCCTCAACATTTGATGGCTCATAAGAATTGTGTGATCAGTGCATGATGTGGGCACCTTTAGAGGCGGCTACTTCAATAGAAAAATCACCACCCCGTTCAACATCACGAAGGTTGATATTATATATGAGTGTTAGGTCACCATAATGCTCCACATAATGACATGATAATAATCACCACCATGTGCTTACTTCATTGCTTTGCACCTGCCATTCTCACTGGTCCTTCAATGCTAATGTCACTGCTAAATGAAGAGATGATTTTCTTTTAAACAAAGGGATAATGATATAATATTCTCTCTTCTGGAGTAATATGTGTCGTGCAATCTATCAAAACAGTAAGATGGTAACAATTCCAGAGCTAACAAAGAGTTTGTTTGCCACCTGCATTATACTACTTCTCTGTACCTGTTGTCATCAAGCTTCGAGTCCCCAGTTGACACTCCTTTTGCAAAAGTGATAACCAGAAGTTGCTTTTGCTCAGAGCAATATCTTTAAGATACAGCTCTGTTTTCTGAACCCTATTCATTGTCATCTTCTCTACCTGTCCATCTCAATCGCATTATGGCTCGAATAGTGAATAATTGCAAAAGCATAAACTTAGGAAAACTTTTGGATGTATTGGTAGTAGGACTCAACTTTACGTCACATTTAACTCAATGCCATATTCATGTACACATCATTAGCTATTATTTCTTGAGACTCAAATGAGTTAATTGTACTACCTTTTTCGTTTTTAGCATGCTTCATTTCAAGTTGGAGCTCATTTTCCTACATATATGTATCAATCAAGAATCTTTCTGGGTTGATGGATCCTTGTCTCTATTTTATGCTTGGAGTATTCCCTGAAAATAGTAGGTGGAGTTTTCCATCATGGTCTTGGACTTTGTCTGACATATTAGTTAATTTTAAGTTTAAATAAATCTATTGCAAACATTTCACATGCTTTTATTTTTTATTAAATCATCACAAAAAAGGAATCAATTTGATATTTTTTTTTCAATTTCGATATAGTTGGTAAGGTTCAATCAACATATCTGTCAAACAAAGTGATATTCTTCTGTCTTTTATATTGTTGCGACTTATCCCCTCTTTGATGAGCTAATTGTCAGTCTTAGTGATTACAGTAGAGATGCAATCTTTAGCCTTGTTGCTTTGAGCAAGCTACATTTGAAAGCCTCAGCTTCCTTGATGACACTCTATACTCAGTACTCTTCATGTTTTTGCTGGTTTTAGGCAATTATTTTTTTTCAGAATTCCTTTGACATGCCATCATTTGTCATTTTCAATGATTCATGAGATTCTTTAGTGATCAAATCTGATATTTTTATTTTATTATTTTGATTAATTGAAAAGTATTTCAAACCTATCAAAATGTACTTGTTTTTGACAAATTTGTTTTCAAAGGCATTTGCATGTAACACTCTTTACCAATTCTTCTTGACATTTATATCTTTCAAACAAAGAAAAGCTACTGACCGTGCATACGTTTTTATTTTTATCTTAGACAGACGGCCTCACTCAACCTTCCTTAGTTCGTCTATCAGATAAATTCGGAATATAATTTATACACACTTAAAAGCTAACTTCTAATTCTATAATATCCCTAGTAAGATTCAAACTCTTTTCTTCTTGGTTCTTTCAAGTGTCATAGTGTCTAGTGAAGATCCTCTGGACCACAATCCTGGTTTATTCCTGGTCTAGTACATATCAGCCGTTGGTTATGATCAAGATGGAACAGGTACTTAGATCTTAGTTTCAATCCAACGGCTGATGTGCACTGGACCAGAAATGAATTAAGAATTATGGTCTAGAGGATCCCAACACCATAATATCATACTTCTTCCCTTTGTTGTCACAAAGAAAGAGAATCTTATGCTGTTTGGTTTGATTATTTTCCCATTTTATTTTTTGAGAAAAGGAAAAATATTATTTGGTTGGTAATTTTTACACACATTTTTTAGAAAACAAAGAGCTATGTCTTCGGGTCATTTTCTAAGAAAATAGAAAATGTATGTTTTAAAAAAAAAAATAAAAATGAAATTTAACGCTCTGCTTGTCTCTTGTTTGACATGATAACCAACGAGGTGCACTTAAATTGAAATAATGTCACAAGGTTGGCTCTATACTAATTGCAATTTTTACCACAATGTTAAATGGAAAAAGTTGTGCGATTATTTTAATTAAGAGATTTAGAAAGGTTAATAGAAATTAGAAAGTCTGAGAGCTTTTAACCTACTAATTACTAAATAAGTGGAAATTAGAAACCTCTTGAGAACTTTTACCGTATAACCTGTCTATATAAATGGTTCTTTTCATTTCTTCAAAAAATATTATTTGTTAAACAAATACATGTTTATATTCAAATTCTCTCTTTATATTCATATGCACGTGCGTCATCTGTCATTTAATTTGTATGAGTATTTGTTTTTAAATAAGAACTACTCAGGCTCATTAAATAGGTGATATTTATCGATTTAAGAAGAGTTCATTTTTAATCTTATAAATTCAGATAAATAATATTTTAAAACTGATTGAGCATTTATTTATTTATTTTTTGTTTCCTTGATGGTTTAGTTGATGTATTAAAATTTTATATTTATCTTGGAATTTTAAAATAGTAAAATATAATTTTATAATTTAGCAAACAACCTCCTAGAACTGAGAAAATGAAAAAAAATGCCGCCAAATTGAAAATCGGGTTAAATTTAGGGGGCAAATCGTAAAACACCTTCTCTTTATTCTGCAAAGACAACAGCTTAGGGTTTTGCTCGTCGATTGCTTCTCGCTCTTCGTGATCATGAGCCGATCGGGCCAACCCCCGGATCTTAAGAAGTGAGTTGATCGTCTTTTCTTTCGTATATTTTCTTTTTCTTCGCTTCTTTCCAATATTTTCTTCATTTCGAGTCTAAGTTTGATTCTAACTACCGATTCCCGCGTTGCTTCTTCAGGTACATGGACAAGAAGCTTCAAAGTGAGTTCTTTTATGACATAATACTCTGGTTTTAGTTCTATAATGCTCTTTTCTTACGAGAAATCATAGCTTTTGTGATTTGATTTCATGGCGTTTTTATGAGATTTCGAACTCTCGAGTTGCTATTGTTAAACGACTAGTTCAAACAGTTATAGGCATATTACTTCTGGAAATTAATATTGTTGATAGTCTATATGGATGAACAACTAGGAGATAAAAGTTTCTGGTTTTGAGCATCCACTCAAGTAGAAAGTAGATACGGTTGTCTTTATTTACTACATGCTTAGAATAGGCAAACTCAATTGCTTTTACTGTGTCATTGAGTTTTGAATAACACTTTGATGATAAAAAATTCGGCTATTGGTTTGCAGTTACTCTGCATGACAAAGCATGATTGGATTCATACCAAATGTATGGTCTCTCTTGTTTATGTAGCCTGTAGTTGTTGCTCATCTAAAATGCTAGTCATATTTGGTCTTGTGGTTCTAGTTGGTCTCACAAGTTAGATATCTTCATAGGCGGATAAAGTGAGACTGCCATTGTTTTTTATTTTGTTTTGTTTGTATCATGGATACCTGAAGGATTACGATTTATTTTCAATATTTATATGGATTTTGACTCATATAGCCATTCAAATGAGAATAGTTGAGTGTTTGCCAACCTTAACTTAGAAATTGAAATGCATGGGAGAAGTCCGGGATGCATCAGTTAATAAATGGTTAAAATGATTGGATACAATGGACACGAGCAACCTAATATTTTGAGAAATTCCTGTTGTGTTAAATGCATTAAGATAACATGTATTTTTTAATAAGAATGTCATGAATAATAGTGCCAATAGAAGCAAAACAGTATAGTTTCTATATCATAACAATGAAAAATACCTGACACCGAAGAAAAAATAATCATAGCATCTTACGTTAGGTGCAATACAAATGTACGAGCAATGATAAATGTTCTACGATTTTAGACTATGTCTGTGTAAATTCCTTTTTCTATCAACAAAAAAGAAGTTATGAATGATGATACTACTCTCTTTAATTTCATCAAGGAATTGGAATTCACATACAGCAACAACAACTAAGTCTTATTCCACTATGTATGGTCGACTATATGGATCTTCCTACACCATTGAGCTTTATCCCCCTACTAAATAAAGTTTATCCTTTTTTATTATTGCTAATCAAGTCTTCTAATTGGTCTATCTCTTTCTTGTTTAATGTGCGTATTTGTTATAGTTTTATATCGTCTAACTAAAGCATTTATTAGTAGTCTAAGTAAATATTTATGTCATCTTAATCGTGTCTCTTAGAGTTTTTCATCAATAGGCGCAATCCGACTTTATTTCTAATGTTCTCATTTTTTATCCTATTCATCCTCGTATATCTGCACATCCATCTTAACATCCTCTTCTTTGTGGCTCATATCTTCTACTCATGTTCTCGAGTCATAGCCTAACATTTAGTTCCATATAACATAACATGTCTAATTGTTATTTTATAGAACTTCCTTTTAAGATTTAGAGATACTTTACGATCACAAAGAGCACCAAATACTCTCCATTACGATCATATTGCTTGTATTTTATGTAAGATATTTTTCAATCCCTTCATCCTTATGCAAAATGATTCTAAATACTTAATGCTCTAGTTGCAATTAATTTGGCATCTCCTATTTTAACAATTGTTTTATTACGTCTAATATTATTAAACTTAAATTTCATATATTCTATTTTTACTCTACTAAGTCTAAAACCTTCATTTCCATTTTCCAGTATATTCCACCAAGATTTGAGCTTAGCCTTCATGTGTCTATTCTAAAAATTAATATCATCTGCAAACAATATGCATCATGGTAACGTATCTTGGATGTGTCCATGATTAATATAAAACGATAGAGACTTAAAGTTGATTATTGATGTAATCCTATCTTTATAGAAAATGCTTAGGTTAATTCGCTTGGGTCTTCACTCTTTAGGTTAATTTGTTTACGTATTTCTAGAAATCTCTATATAATTTTCTTTCGGACTTTGTTATAAGCTTTTTTTAGGTGGACATATATTATGTGTAAGTCTTACTTTTACTTCTTTTGTCGATATTTTTCAATTAGTTGTTTTAGAAGATGTATAACTTCTATTGACGATTTTTAATGTATGCATTCCAATTGATTTTTTTTTGTTAGTGTGCTCTCC
>JBAMIE010212275.1:0-10217 GCA_037177295.1 Kaempferia parviflora
GAAATTTGGGAAGAACTTCAACAAATTGAAGAAGGTTGAAATGTCTTGAATTATTTTTATATTTTCAGTTGTTGTTTACATTTATTAATTGTTACATACTTACATTTGTTTCTTTTCATTTTTCTTTCAATGGCAGAAGAAGGACTAGTTGGTAATGCTACTTGAGCAGAGACAACTTGATAATTTACTTGTCAATTTCTCTAATTTCAAAGTAAGTATATCAAAAACGTAGTAGTAGCTTTTGAGAATCTACAATTAATCCTTTGAATTTTGAAGAATGAGTTTTCTTTAACTATTTCAATTTGGAACCATAAATATTGTGTTGATGTCATGATGTGTATTTTGTGCAGGATGCTTTTCTCATAAATGAATCAAATGGTGGCTGTGTTTGACTGTTTGTGAACCTCAAATGGTCGTGGCAGCGTTTTGGTCTTTTGGAAGCTTGAAATATGAACTTTAATGCCCTTATATTGAAATTTGGATTCTCAAAACTTCTATGATATTATGTTATGTTATAGAATTTGGATGTTTTCATTTAGTTATTATCTTATTGCTACTTTAAAGTGAAAATTCTGAAATTTGGGATGTATGAATTATGATTATTCAGTTATTTGGATGTGTAGGCTGTGTAGTACATTTAAGTATCAGATTTAAGAAAGATGAAGTTGTATACTTGTATTATATTATCATTGTTATGAACTTATGTATGTGTTATGCTTAGATTGTGTTAGCAGAACTTTGAATTTGTGTATATACACATCAGGATTTTGTGAATACTAATTAATTCTGTCTTTTTTTTTTCTGTCGCATATTACAAAAGTTGTTTCCTTCTAGCTTTTCAGTTTCTTTATAAACAAAATTGTTTTACATGTGCCCTACTTGCAGAAACTATAAGGTAGGTGTGCTGTGTTCATGTTGGTTGATTTCTCATAAATATTCTGTTTTGATATTGAGAATGTAATTACCACAGCCTCAATATGAGAAAGTTGCTAGGCTTTTCAACGGACCAGATGCAGTGCATCCTGGGATTATATTCTTCGCACGCGTCGATTGTGCTTTGGAGGTATGGTCTCTTCTTCAAATACAATCCGTTTTATAGTTGGTCTCTGCTTCAAATGATGGTACTTTTCGCTATTGTGATTTGTGAACCTAAGTTATTAGATTAGATGGAGAAAATGGATGGAGTATCTGCCTATCTGAAGACACACTGGACTACTGGAGAGTGGAGAGCTTGTCTTCAGGTCATAGTTAAATGGTGGAATTCATTTTTTGGTTTTTTTTTTTTTGCCTTGTCAAATGTATTGTATAAACTATTCTGAAGGTAAAACCAAAGCAACGGTAAAGAACTAAAGGGGAGTAAAGGCTTCAAAAAAATAAAATGAGGTAGGCTACACCGCTACATTAGACTTTTTTTTTCTCCTTACATGAATTAGCTTTCTGGGCACTATTTGAACAAATTATAAGTAAACTTTCTTCCTTGTCTTCATTTGAACTCCAATCACTAGCCTTATATTCCAAGTACACAATCATAGATTCACAGATGTTACCACACGGTCCACACCACCACGCCTTTTTTTTTTTTTTGCTCTTCAAGTCTTTAACTTAGTTCATTTTGGATATTAGAAGAGCCCCTACCATTGTAATAAGTTTTCTCTAATCCCCATATAATCGTAACAGACTTATTAACTATTTCATGGGGGAGAAATACTAGATCTATAAAAAAATCTAAAATAAAAAAATTTGGGTTAAATGGTACCCGAACCGAATAACCCGAATTAATTTTGGATGGTTCGGTTTGGTTCACAGTTAATTTGGTTTGGTTTTTAGTTGGATTTAAAAATGTAAGATAACCGAATAACCCGAACCAAATAAACCAAATAACCCAAACCGAACCGAATGAACACCCCTAATTAAATGAATACAAAAAGAGTTTTGGATTCATTTTTAATTAAGGAAATTGTTTTTCTTCCTCAGTCTTCTTCTTCCTCTTCCCTATTTGGCTGAAACGCTTTTTGTGATTAGCACCACAATTTGGTTTTCTTTCTCCAAATCTTTGTTCGTGTGGATACCATAGAGGTGCGAACACTGGATCGCGCTAAGATCCGAGAAGTTTGAAGAAGGTTTCTGTCGGGATAGCGAAGAGCATGCAACAAAGGTAAAGACTCATTCTATGTGATACAGTAGTAACATACTTAGATATAGTTTTTCCTTAGTATGGATCTTCTGGAAAGGACTAAATATTTTATTTTGCCGCTGTGCTTTTCTGAATGTTTAGCGATCTAGCATCTTACAGAACCTTCAAACGTAACAAGAACAACAAACATGACAAACAATGGCTAACAAACCTCACAAGGATTACGCAACACCACTTGCTCGAGGAAATAGGTCTAGCATCACCAGACCAACTATTGGAGAAAATCATTTTTAGATTAAGCCTGTAGTAATCACAATGGTCCAACAACATCAATTTAGTTGAGGCGTTCATGAGGACCCAAATCAACACTTGGAGATTTTTTGTGAAATATGTGAAATGACCAATATGAATGGAGTACCAATGGACGCAGTTAAATTGATTCTATTTGTTTTTCTCTAAGGGACCGAGCAAAGTATGGATCATTTCTCTACCACCAAATAGTATTATATCTTTGGCGCAATGTGAGCAAGTTTTCTTAGACAAGTTCCGCCACCAAGAAAAATATCACACATGAGAAATTAGATTGCTAGCTTCAAACAGAACAATTCTGAATCTCTTTATAAAGCATGAGATAGATTTAAGACTATGCATAGATAATGTCCACATCATGGATTAGAAAAATGGTTGGTAATCAACACTTTCTACAATAGGATCAATTATCACACTAAAGGTTCTCTAGACTTTATATCTAGAGGAGCACTCATGAACAAGATCTTTGATGAAGCTGAAGAGATAATAGAAAATGTGGCATTCAATCACCACCAGTGGGCTTTAGAAAGAAGTGGAACAACTTTCCCTGGAAACCTAATAAAGTTGGGTAGCAAATATGACCACGATACCTTGAGTTCTATATTTACGAAGGCTAATGCTTTGACAAAAAGATTTGAAACAATGAAAACCACCTCTGTGAATGCAATTATAGCAGTTTGTGATTCATGCGGAAGTATGGAACATATTTAGGAAGTTTGCCCTCTCGAAGATATCTCAACACAATTGGCTCAGATTGAACAGTGTGATGTAATAGGAAACTTTAACTCAAGATAGAATAATCCATACTCTAATACATACAACCCAAGGTGGAGAAATCATCCTAATTTTTCTTATAAGAACAATCAAGAGCAAAGTTATCAACCCTGTCAACAAAAGAGCTACCAATAAGGGCAACAACATAACTTCTAATCTCAACAACAATAACTAAAAAACCAACCATTACGGACTAAAAATTTACTTTAAGAAATTTTAGCAAATCAACTTGAAATGAAGAATGACATCAAGAAACTTAACCAAAGTATGGAGATCTCAGAAAAAACACATAAAGATGTTAGATGGTCAAGTCGCTTAGATAGCTTCATCATCATCAAGAGTGGCAGGGTCATTTCTAAAGAAGCCCGATGTAAATCCCGTGGAGCATTATAATAGAGTAGAGTTAAGAAGTGGACGAACCTTGTGTGATACCCAAGTGATTGCTTCAAAAAAGTGATTAGATATGAATGGAGAACCATTAAGGACTAAAAATTTGCTTTAAAAAAATTTAGCAAATCAACTTGAAATGAAGAATGACATCAAGAAACTTAACCAAAGGATGGAGATCTCAGAAAAACACATAAAGATGCTAGATGGTCAAGTCGTTTAGATAGCTTCATCATCATCAAGAGTGACGGGGTCATTTCTAAAGAGGCCCGATGTAAATCCCATGGAGCATTGCAATAGAGGAAAGTTAAGAAGTGGATGAACCTTGGGTGATCCCCAAGTGATTGCTTCAAAAAAGTGATTAGATATGAATGGAGAGCCCTCTCCATCTTCTTCTTAAAATGGTGTTACCCAAGAGGAAGAGGAGGGTACCGTTGAGATTGAAGGGCCTTCTCCCACTCAATCAATAATGCAACTGATCCCTTTCCCTCAAAGATTGATCAATATGAAGAAAGATAAAGAATCTGACAAATTTTTGGAGAAGGTGAAGTCGAGATTCCTTTTATGGATGTGTTGCAACAAATGCCGAAGTTTGCCAAGTTTATGAAAGATTTGATGTCCAACAAGTGCTTGAAGGATGGATACGAGACCGTGGCTTTAACAGAGGAGTGCAACGCTCTATTGATGGATTCATTGCCTTCAAAGTTCTAATGTGCATAGATTATGTATGTTTTTATGCATTCTTTGATGGATATATCTTTATTATTCATGAGCACCTTATCTTAGTATGACAACATACTTCCATTACTTTTCTATGAAAATCTACTCTTTGCTTATTTTCATTGATAGGATGCTTTATGGAGAGAAAATGGAGAAAAAAAATATACATTTATTAACTTTGGAAGAAGAGCAGTAAAGCAAGTGGCTATGTCCAACGACGTTGCTTTGTTCTTAGGAGCATATTAGGGTCAAACGAAGTCAAAATGGACCTAAATTGTACCCACATGACCATGACTTGATGGAGCACATGAACATTAGAGTTTTAGGATAGGCTCACATGGGCAAAAGGTACGGATGTGGCATTTATGTGCGGGTATGCTAAACTCCAAACTATAGCGCGAACCGAAAATAAAATGACCATGACATTGCGCTCTGTTGGAGTTTTGGGTCATTCAAGTTGCAAAATGAAGAAGACTAAAAGCTCTACAATTTCTATTCAGACATGGACATATAAATCTACACGATCGTGCCCCTAATTGTACATATAATGCACGGCTGTGGCAATGAATCTAGAGCCAAGCCCTACACGACCGTGTGAATTTCACACGACCATGAAAATTTCCAGTACAAAACCTTGCATGACAGTGTGAATTCACACGAACATGTGCACTATTCATGCATGGGCATGAATAATTCACACAGCCTGGCAATATTTGCACGTGGCTACACCTAGACGACCGTGTAGATCTGCACGGCCGTGTGTCCGCCCGTGTGGAGCAGGGTAGCACCCTATATAACGGGGTTCTGTCCCCTTTTCTTACATCTTTGGCTTGGGACTTTGCCACTAAGCTTGTAGAAGGATGATCTGTCCATCATCCCGAGCAAGGAGAGCAACCGAGAAGACTAGTGCTACATCGAATAAGCATTCTTTTATCCTCATCTTCTCATATTCATTTGAATGCTTAATCTATTGTCTATTGGTCGTAATCTCCTTATAATGGAGTAGATCTATGATTCTTAGGGTGTAGGGAGTATTTGTGATGTGTATTGATGTAAACTCTTTGGATATGTTGATTCCCTAGTTCAATGACATGCTTATGCCTTGTTCTTATTCGATGAAATGCTTGAGTGAAGGTTGTATACTTGAATATTTTATTTAATTGAATTGGTGTATAGATTATTCATCCCCTAAGATGAGGGTGCTCTAGATTGAAGTGGCAAGGCCTTGGTAAAAAGGGACATCTCTCCTCTCATCTAGAGTAAAACCTCTTAAGGGAAGACAATTCTATCCATTGTAGATCTATGTACTTAATTAATTCTCTTTAATTATATACTAAGAAGAGTTTAGTTAACCTAGAGATGTATGATTGGGGAGTCTACTGACAAGGCGGTCCATAAATTGGACTCTCTAAGTTACCTACCTTCATTACTAGCATCGGATACAAATAAGGAGGATAACCCGATGCACCGCCGTGGGTAGTGTTAGTTACCTAGCTAGATCACCTATAAGAGATAGTATTGAGACTAGGAGGTTACCTATCTATAGTACGTCAACTACCATCATAAGGAAATTGAATCCCTAGAATCTTTCTCCACCTCCAAGGATCAACCTCCAGCTTCCTCTCTCAACACAGCAAAACCTTCGATTGTCTAGATAATTCACCATGCAAAGTCAACTAATGCTTAATCACATTCCCTATGGAACGATAATCTTTTATATTACTTGTGACATTCCCGTACACTTGCGGGAGTACAACAAGTTTTTAGTGTCATTGCCGAGGATTATTTGTATTAACATTAGTTGATAGGATACGAGTTACTCTAACGTGTGAATAGTTTTTGTTTTTCCATATATATAATCAAAAAATATTTTTCATTTTCATTTTTTTATTTTACTTTTGCATTTTCATTTTTGTTAGTTTTGCATTTTTTTTCCCTTGTAATTTTTTTTAGATATCTTGAGCACTAACATGTCAAGAAGTTTTTCAAGAGAATCTTTCGCCATGTTTAACAACACGATCGAGCTATTAATAAGACACATCCATGTCATTCCTACACGGCCGTGTTTGAATAACACGTCTAGGTCGTGTCTCACGATACGGTCATGTGGCATCGGGTTGGGGTATTCAACCTCTAGCCATGGTCGTGTCATTCATAGACACGGCTGATACTCCCATTTCTAGCCCTAAATCTCTTCTCCTCTCTCCACCTAACCTTATTTCTTTCCTCTTTTAGATCTAGATCTCAAATTTTCCTCAAACTCAAGATCTTCCACTCTAAAAGAATCACAACCTCCTTTTCCCTCTTCCACACCCTTTCTCTCTTCCCAAGCTCCATTCTTCCTCTTTCAAAGATTCTCTTTTCTTCTCCCAATTCTTGTAACAATGCCTAACATTTTGAAACATCTTTGTAGAAGCGGTGGATCAAGCAGAGGTTGTGAAGATCTAAACTAATGCAAAGGAAAAGATAAGGTAATCAAAAAGTCCAAGACAACCACAAAGGGGGAGAGAACGTCACACGACGAGGGTGATGATGAATTTTATGGTATTATTTTTTTGATTTAAACTCAAAAATCTAGATATGATATTCTTGTTAAACGTAAACTGGTTTGTACTCGTTACTTGATCGGTATACAATGGATTTATTAGGAATCAAGGATGACATTGATTAGATGATTGATAATATATGTTGGACTAATTTAATGACTTTTTGTTATGAGTTTCAATGGGAAGATGAGGTGAGGTTAAGTTTTCATTTTATGAATGTCGACTTTGATTGGACTCTAGTTGAGGTGAATAATTGTTTCAGTTTTCCAAATAATTGTTCGCATGAGTTTGATTATTCTTTTGATAGTGAAGATTTCAAGGAGCATATAGTGTTATCCAATGAACCCTATCATCCTTCAAAGTCCATTTCCATTCTCTATACCATACAATGAGTAAGACCATCTTTGGTAGAGCTAAAAGTGACGACGTACTAATAATCATCATTTTGGACATATTATTTTAGTAGATTTATTGATGTTTCTTTCCTTTTATGTATCCAATTATATGCATTTAATGTATTACATGAATTTGAATATTTTGTAGTCTCCATTTCAATTCCTAGTCATTTGATAGATATTATGGTTATTATTTAATTATATTTTATTTTACAGGAATTAAGGGAGATGACAAAAAGAGGAGAAGAACACCGGTTTATTTCGATTTGGTCCAAGTGATGGTTTGATTCTATCATCAAAGATTTAGAGAAGAAGGAGCCTAATTTGAGAAGCCTAAGCCTCATTCCAAAGCCCAATTTCAAAAGCCCAATTTGAGCCCACCAAGAGAGTCCAATCCATTAGCCCCTTATTAAAGCTTCATGCAATATGAGCCACTTATCTCAAGGTTTAATGGTCAGATCTTCATCACTTAAATTCAAGGGTCAAATCTTTATCACTTGAATCAATGGTCAGATCTTCATCACTAAAGTTAAATGGCTCAGATCTTTACTTAAAGTCAATGGCCAAGATCTTCATCATACGCATGGACGGCTCAAATTCAGATCTTCACTAGTTGAATTCAAGGCCTAAGATTAATCTTCATTGCAATTAATGGCTAGGATTTAACCCTAGCTTCTCACCTCTCCTCACTCACGCACGCAGAAAAGCACGCATGAACAGATAACAGACAAGGCGCAACTTCTTTTTCCTCACGCGCGGACAGCTTCTTCCAGCGACTTCATCTCTCTCCTTCCTCACCTCCGCCCGGCGGCGCCTGCTCTTCCCTGTCGCCGGCCGGCCTTCCTTCTCCCTCTTCTCCATCTTTTCTACCTCCATCTCAACACATCAAGCCAAGCCACTCCTCTCACACACAAGGAGCAACTCAAGCCGAAGCGCCGGATTTTGCATCTTCCTCACCTCCGGTCATCTCTCTTTCGGGTTGGAAGAGAAGGATCCAGAGTTTTCACCTTCTTCTTCGGGTAGAAGAAGATAGGGCAGCCCTTCGCCACCAAGATCGGGGTTCGAGCTTGGTCCATTCACCGTCATCCCTTCACGATCAAGACCAGGGTTCGAGTCTGATTCGTTCACACTTCATCCGCGAGATTAGATCGTCTGAAGCTTGGGTTCATCCATAACATTTAGTGGTTGCTTATGTGAATGATGTGTTTTCCTTTGTGTTGAGTTAGATTTCATTTGTGTGAATTCTTGTATTACATTGATCTTCCACATTTAGATTTCTCACACTTTGCTTAATTAAATTCATGCTCAGCACGTGTTCGATGAAATGTTTCAACCAATAGTTTTACTTTAATTGTGCATTTTCTTTAGCTTAGATTCTTGCAATGCTCTTTCAATTGAATGTTTCATGCTTTCCTTAAGTTTAGTTCTTCATTGGAATGCAATTAGATTAAGTTAGATTATGTTTCTTTGATGCTTTAGGTTTCTTTCCATGCTTAGCTTAATTACTTGCTTTACTTACTTATTGTTGCTTTGTTTTCTTGACATTTTAGCTTAGATTAGGCTAGGTTTTCTTTACTTGCATTGTCTTTCATTTATTAGGATTAGATTTCATATCGTGCTTTGTCTTTCATTTACTAGACTTAGTGCTCAACCCAAAACCCCATTGTCATATAGAAAACACAAAAGTAATAATCAATCCCAAGTACAATCATTCATTGGGAGACCATTCAAGTTATCCCTATGTTATTTTAGTATAGAGATGTTTGATATTTTATTGTAATTTAATACGTTCGTGGTATGACACACGGACGCTTTATCAGCCGCCAATACCTAAAGGTCTATATACATGAACTGGAGGCCTAGCTATCTATAGCTCCCTCCCAAGAAGTTATGCAGCTTCTAAACAAGAGATAATCGCCGCACAAGCGAAAATTGATCGCCTTCAGCAACTGTAAGCAAACCCTACTTCTGATCAAATGACGATTTCCTAACTATGAAGGGGAATTGTAGATGTAATAGCCGAAATAATTAGCTTGGTTCATTTTGAGTTAGCTGTAGGTAGAGATAAATACTTTGGCCACTACTGCAGCTAACCACAAGAAGGAATTAGAAGCTATCCTATCTGAGGAGTCAGCTTCTTTAGCTGATTTAAACACCGACCAACAAGACCTAGGGATTTTGAAGGTGGAATTAGGGGCTACTTGGGCAGAAGCCAAGTCAGTTAAGGCTTCGGTGGAAGTCCTTCTTGGTGATCTGGAAGCTGCCCTTATTGCCATCGAAGACCCGGGCAGAGGTGCAGAGCCAGGAGGTCTCCTTGATGGATCTACAACATTCTGTGAGAGAGTTAGAGACTCAGAATAATCAACGAGGGTTAGGTGTCTGATCTTAAAGAGCATCAAGCAAGAGAAGACGAGTGATAGGCCATTAGAAAACATGCATTCTTCCCATCAAAAGAATTTTATGATATGGTCAACACTTGTTTTGCCCGAATGGTGCGACACAACATTAATGGCACACTAAAGCAGTTCGTAGAAAATAGAAAACTTCCTGCTGACTCTCCCATTCCAACCATCGACATTTTGAAGATCAATGAGAACATCCCTGATAAAGATGTTGCTGACTTCTAAACTCTGAGCTATACTGGTCTTTTGTAAATCTCTGTTTTAATGGAAATTTAAACCTTATGATATTCTATTGTAATAATAATAATTTTGACTCAATGGCCGGGAGGATCTCGACCCTGACTATGTCCAAGTCCCGGAGAGTTTGAGTCCTGAAAAGGACACGATAATATGATACTCACTTGACTCTTGTATGGAGGAGAGTCTGCTACTGCAACCAAGAGGATCTCGAACCTGATTACATCCAAGTCCGAGGGAGTTTGGGCCCAAAAAATGACACGACAATACGGTACTCAGTCGGGAGAATCTCAACCCCGACTAGTCCGGGGGG
>JBAMIE010212284.1:0-10217 GCA_037177295.1 Kaempferia parviflora
AAAGTTCAAAGAATTCAAGAATGAAGTACAAAACCAACTTGGTAAGCGTATTAAATGCTTCCATTAGATCGAGGTGAAGAATACCTTAGCTAAGAATTTCATGACCATCTCATTGAGTTTGGGATCATATCTCAACTCACTCCTAGAACACCATAGTGGAATGGTGTATCAAAGAGGAGAAATTATACCTTATTAGATATGATACGGTCTATGATGAGTCATACAAATCTTCCTACTTCCTTCTAGGGACATGCTCTTGAGATGGTTGCTTTCACACTTAACCGTGTTCAATCTAAAGCTATCATAAAGATACCATATACGATATGGACTGGAAAGAGTCCCAAGATGTCTATTATGAAGATTTGGAGTTGTGAGACATACGTTCGACGTCAAGTCTTAGAGAAATTAGGACCCAAATCTAATAAGTGCTATTTTTGTAGGATATCATGAGGAAATAAAGGGTTATTACTTTTATAGTCTCATGCAAGGCAAAGTGTTTGTTGCAAAAAATGGGGTTTCTCTAGAAAGAGAGTTTATTCTAAATGAACTAGTGGGAGTAAAGTCGATTTTGAAGAAGTTTAAGATACACAAACTAACACCGAAGCCTTGATGGAAATCAAATAGAAACCACAAGACGTTGTGGATGATGATTATGTTACACCACAAGAAGTTATGGAACAACAACCTATTTAAGTAGAGCAGGCTCTATGCAGGTCTGATAGGATCCGTCGTCAATCTGAGATATTTTTTTCTCTTGTCTGACCATGGTAATCTAGTGCTTATTGGTCTCAATGAGCCTACGTCTTATCAGGAAGCTATATAGGGCCCAGATTCTGCTAATTGCTAGAGGCCATAAGATCTGAAATGGAATCCATATACACTAACCAAGTTTGGACTTTGGTTGATCCACTTGAAGGGATCAAACCCATTGGGTGTAAGTGGATCTTTAAGAGAAGACACACATGGATGATAATATGTATACCTACAAATGTCGATTGGTTGCTACAGGATTTAAGCAAGATACATGGTATAGACTATGATGAAACCTTTTCTCTAGTTGCGATGCTTAAGTCTATTCAGATCATGCTTGCTATTGTAGCTTACCATGATTATAAGATTTGACAGATGGATGTCAAAACTGTATTTCTTAATGAAAATCTACTCGAGTATGTGTACATAACACAACCTGAGGGTTTTGTAGATCCAAATGATGTTGGAAAAGTATGTAAGTTACAATGGTCCATTTATGGTTTAAAGCAAGCTTCCAGAAGCTGGAATCTTCGATTCGATGATGTGATCAAATCGTTTGGTTTCATTAAGAATGAAGATGAACCTTGTATCTACAAAAGGGTTAGTGGGAGCATAGTCACCTTTCTTATCTTGTATGTAGATGACATACGTCTCATCAGAAATTATATCCCTACACTACAATCTGTGAAGACATGATTTGAGAATTATTTCTCAATTAAAAACTTAGGTGAAGAAGCCTACATTTTAGGCATCAAGATCTATAGAGATAGATCTCACAGATTGCTTAGCCTAAGTCAGATATATTGACAAGGTGCTTAATCATTTTGCCATGCAGAATTCCAAGAAGGGATTCCTGCCAATGTCACATGGTGTGAGTATTTTGAAGACTCAATCCCCTTCTTCTAAAGAAGAAAGTGACCGTATGGATTAGATTCCTTATGCATGTGCTATAGAGTCTATCATTTATGTCATGCTTTGTAGTCATCCTGATGTCTTGTGCGCATTAAGTATGACGAGTAGATACTAGTCAGATCCAGGTGAAGGTCACTGGATAGCAGTGAAGAATATTCTAAAGTATTTAAGAAGAACTCAAGATTATTTCTTGATCTTTGAAGGCGATGAAGTACTCGTTGTAAAGGGTACATCGATGCTAGCTTCCAAACTGACTAGGATGAGTCCAAATCACAGTTAGGGTATCTATTTTGCTTAAATGGTTGTGTTGTGAGCTGGAAAAGTTCAAAACAAGACACAGTTGCTGATTTTAAAAAAGAGGCAGAGTACATTGCTGCTTCAACTACAACAAAAGAAGCTGTTTGGATCAGGAAGTTCATTACCAAGCTTGGTATTGTTCCTAGTATAGCGAACCCAATAGACCTCTTTTGTGATAATAGGGCTATTGAACAGGCTAAGAAACCTCACTCTCATCAGTGATCCAAATACTAACTACGACGATTCCATCTCATTCGAGAGATCATCGATAAAGAAGATGTGAGGATATGCAGAGTACCGATCGATGCTAACATTGTGGATCCTTTGATTAAAGCTTTTACACAGAGGAAGCATGATGGTCACACTAGTTCATTGGGTATTAGATATTTCAGTGATTGACATTAGTGTTAGGGGAGATTGTTAGTATTAGCCCTTAGGACCAGTTATGAGATGATTGACATGGACATATTTTGTATCATATTTTTACAGTTAATAAAAGGTAAATTTGGTTATTATATTTACTTCAGTTCAATGTCGAATGAATAAGTATAATAATATCCTAGGATAGTAGGTTATAATCTACAACATATCAATTTGTTGAATTGATAGTGAGAAGTTGAAGAGGACACTACTCTTAACTATTCTTGGTCAAGCATTAATATATATGGACAATATTCATGCGTTGAGACAAGCATGTAGGTCAATGGATGACTTAATCTCACAAATCATGGATATGAGATATCACGTTGACACACATGGGTATATATTAGAAAATATGTACTAATGAACCGCCATAAGAATATTTCATGGATTCTCATATTGACTATTGGTATGAATAGACCTGAAGTCACTACGGTTCCTTACATAAGGAGTTGTGTACTTTGGTATCGGCAAACATCACCCATAATAGAGTGAACTATAAAGTCGATTACTAGGTATGCAATAAGTTGTGCAGAGGGATGTGAGTGATGTAGATGGGTTCTATCCCTTCCATATGACGGAAGTAATATCTGTGAGCCCCTTGATTGAGTAGGACACAAAATGCATGACCATGCTCAAATTAGTCAATATGAGATATTGACCTTATTTGATTGTGTGCCCACTTAGGTATCAAGAAACACAAAGATTGATAAGAGGATGACATGGTCTATGCCTCATTAATCAATCTAGATATCAAGGATAGAAGGACTGAGTCATACAAAATAATAGACACAGAAAGGTTATGTCGGATCTTGACATTCTCGTCACTTAGGTATCAATGATGCATTGCTAGATGTCACTGATTGCTTATGTCTCTAAAATGATTTTAGAAACATTGCCACCGTTACAAGAACCTATTGGGTCACACACATAGAACATGTTGATTTGGAGATGTATTGATTTTAGTTTGACTAAAATACTTGTAATAATTGGCACTAGTGCAAGTGGGAGATTGTTGGTATTAGCCCTAAGAGCCAATTATGAGTTGATTAGGCTTGTTATGTTCATGCGATGAACTATAGATGCGTTGAGTCTAATTTGGATTTGTCCATTTTGAGTTAGACTCAAGTTAGACTCATTGAGTTAGACTCAAGTTAGGCCCATTGAATTCGACTCAATATATCAATTTGGATTGATGTGAGTTTGACTCATTGAGTCACGTGATGAAATTCAAATAAGGTCAATGAGTTAGACTCATTGATCCACATCATGAGTCACACTCATCATAATAAGGCTAACTCATGATAAACTTAAATTTATCATGGAAGATGAATGATCAATTTTGACTTGGTCATTATGGAAGATAATGGCCAATTTTGACTTGGTCATATGGAAGATGAATGACCTATTTTGATTTGGTCATGAGGAGGAAAACTAAGAGTCATATATTGAATTAATGGAACATTAATATCAATTAAAGCTTTTAATTAGATTAATACAAAAAGGGTTTTGGATTCATTTTTCATTAAATAAATTTCACTTCTTCCTTAGTCTTCTTCTTCCTCTCCTCTACTTGGCCGAAATCGATTTTGTGTCTAGCACCACAATTTGATTTTCCTTCTCCAAATCATTGTTCTTGGATCGCTTTAAGATCTAAGAAGATTGAAGAATGTTGCCGTCGGGATTGCAAATGACACGCAACAAAGGTAAAATATTCATTTTATGTGATAAAGTAGAACTTACATATGGTTTTCCTTCGCATGGATCTTCTGGGAAAGACTAGATTTTTTGTTTTTTTTTCGCTGCGCTTTTCTGCGTGTTTAGCAATCTAGCTCCTTATAAGATCAGCGTTTGAACGTCGTGGAAAGCTTTTTGAAGCAGCGCGCAAGAACAGAAGTCGTAGAAAATTGCTATCTGAAGCTGCTAATCAAAGCCCTTTTTATACCTTGTCCCGGTGCGTGGACCGGTCTCGGGCGCCTGGACTGAAGCCTATCTGTTCCTGCTTTGTTCATGAGATACTATCTCCAGGCGCTTGGACTGCTGACGTGTCTGCACCTTAGCAAAGCTCTATCCATCTTGCCTCTCCACTCCTAGGCACTTGAACCACCCAGGGCGCTTGGACTCTTACGTGTGTTGGTCAATCAGAGTGCGCCAACTCATTTGTACGCATCGCTGGATTTGTCCGGGCGCCTAGACCTGGTCCGGGAGCCTAGACTGGACTTCTGGGCGCTTGAACTCTTCCCGGGCGCTTGGAAGTCCCTTTTTCGGCCAACTTCCAGCTTCGATTTCCTGCACCACATAGTTAGCACAAAAGACAAAATATAGCATTATAACTCAATCTGACAGTCTCAGGACTATCCGGTTCTAACTTTCGGATTTCGAGTGAAATCCTAGGTCAAACCGACACTTATTATTCCTCAATGGAGAACACGTCCTCACCTACTCCTCTCAAGAGAGTTACTTTTGTCAAACACCTATTTGGACTTTTGCTCAGCATCTGACCTTAACTTCCGGGGCTTCTGCTAGACGCCCGATCCTCGACCCGCCTAGACTTCCACCTAGTGTTCGCGACTCAGGACTTCCACCTGATGTCCTCGATCTGCCAAGACTTCTGCCCAGTCTACTTGATCAGGACTTCATGCTCAATCCCTTGATCAGGACTTCCTGCTCAATCTCTTGACCAGGACTTCATTAACTAGCCTTAACTAGGTCTTGCCTACACACTCAGGTAAGCTTGTTAGATCACAACACAACTTAACTTTGAGTTCTTTATCATTATCAAAACTAAGTTCGATTAGCTGGTACTTCCAGCACCAACAAACCAAATACGACCCAATGACACCTCTAGAGGGACAACATAATTAAATAAGAGCCATTTGTATCCGAGTGTTATCATCCCAATACAAGGAATCATTACTATCCTCAATGAATGTGGTTATTGTGCCCTCTCTATTGTTCCTCTTATTTCATACTTGAATTTCTTATTGCTCATGGTTTTTCCTGACTTGGGATTTTCATACAATCAATTGTTTTTTTTTTTTTTTTTGCTGTATTTGATTTCCATATTAGTGATATGTGACACATGTCATTAACAATAACCTCTAAGTTTGGAAGTGCAAAGATAGCTCTGAGTACCTGTAAAACATAATAAGCAGCCATGAAGAAACAATTCCCTATCAAACATAGAACACCAACATGCCACTTCTCAAGCCCAAAGCCAAGAAACCCGGTCGCTAGCAATCCAACTACTTCATGTTGAGGCTTCAACTCCAGCCTGATATGATAAGTTAGACAATAGGCTCCCGATCCAACTACAGCTGGACCACGATAAAATACCATTAACAGCGATCCAAAAATGCATACAAGCGTGCCAAGAACTTTCACCCATCCCTCAATTGTGACCAAGCTTATTGCCTCAACACTGTAATAATTGAGACTCCAAATAAATATAAAAGTAAGAAAAGCCAAAAGAATATTTTTTTTAATTTGAAAATAAAACATTACCCTAGTAGAGCAGCCAAGGCAAATGTAAAGACAGGTATTGAAGGTTGAATAGCTGATGCATAAGTTGGATTTGTGTAGCTTAAGCCAAGAACGAACAATAGTTGGTTTGCAAATATCCTATTGTCAAATCATAGAAACATTTAGCAAATTAGTTAGATAGACATTAAAAGAAATTATTTTTTATAAAAAATTATGGCAAATAATTATCAAGTACAACAGCAAACAATGAAACTTACCCAGTAAAACCCAGAAGGAAAAATGATGCAAATATACGACGAGAAACTTGAAGACCTATGCTTCTGCCAAAGAACAGATTTTACTTGCCATAATCTCACAATTTCATCAAATAATAAAAGAACCTAATAGTTTATTTAAATGTGCAACCAACTAAAATGAGAAAATAAAAACCAAAAGCAGCAATGAGAAATTTGATTATAAATTTACATGATAGTAGAGCGAAAAGCTAGAGTTATAGATCATATAACTCTAACATCTCCAAGTCACATATGAAAAGAGAAACAAATTGTGGAACATAGATAAAAAATTACATTCACTTGATGTTACTTTTCTCAGCAAACAGAGATAGTATGGATGATAATTCATTTCTAGAGAATCAAGGCAAACAATAAGGCATGAAAAGATAGGTAAACAATAAATAGTTTGGAATTAATTACTGTGGGAAATAATCATATAAGCAAATGTGAGAGGAATTCTAAGAATCACAGCATTTGAAAAAATAAAAATAAAGGATCCTAATTCTTAAGAAATGTTTAGTACCAAAGGGGTATGAATAATTTATTTATATAATATAAAATCCTTTAATCTCATTATTTCAACAAAATTCAAAAACAAAACAGTTGATACCAACTCCAAAATGTTTGGTGGATTGGAGTTCTAAGATCAACTTCTTTATTTTTCGAAAGGAGAAATCTGATGCTTATATAGATTAGAATTCCAACTCTATAACATAATATGATTCCAAAAAATGAAAGAGATTTGAGGCCTAATGTGACATAAAATTAAAGAGAGTTGCACAGTTTTCAGTAGAGGGAACCATAAAAGGAGGGGGGAAAAAGTTGCGCTGGATGTTTTTGTTGGAAGATTCAGGTAAATCATTCCTACCAGGTGAGCCAAGCCCATCCCACCATCATGGTAAATTGGTAATCCACATTCATGAGCGACCTCTTCATTTTGTATTATGATCTTGCAAGAAAATGCCCCACCTTTTCCAAGGTCATGTCTTTCTTGTTCGTAATATTTTCTCCTTACTAATACTTGGTAAAACAAACAACAATGCAATCAAAGCAAACTGATACAGCACATTCACAAAGATAGGTTATCGAAGATGTAGGCATCTATAGGGAGATAAAAAAATTGGAATTTCTTTCTTGATGCATACATTGTGTTTCCCTTTTCCTAATCAAAATTACCTAATTCCTCCACATTTTATCTGTAAAATTTTGTTAACAGATAATTATGTCCTTCAAGCAGTAAAAAGTAATTAATTTTAGTTAAATCACGCGTCACTTGGCCTGTTCCTTTTGTCCACTGCCAACTTATTCTACAAGTCATTACAAAAAAAATTATGAAAATACGAGAGATTAAATTCTTAGTTCTTTTAAAAAATGAATCACAATGGAGGAAATAATGCTAGCTTGAAGAACATAACTGACACCTAAGGTCTTTCTTTATCCTCAACACAATTTCCTCACGCTAATTACATGTTCCACTAGATAGATAACAACACTAGTTCTTTTGAGGATGCAAGAGAATATATCGAAGTGCTAGGTAATTATTACCAACATCTGATGAGATGATAATTTGCTATCAATATAATGTAATAGATAATAGTTTGTACAATAGTAAGAAATACTGAAAAATCCTTCACATCTTGTAATTATGTTTCCCCATCTTTTCCATGGTATAAATAATGTGTCCAATTATTATGAAGCTCGGCTTCCAGCTTTTCCAATTTTTTATCTCAAAGTTTGTACTTAGCTGCAATGTGTTAGGAAATAGTCCACTGATTCACTCAATTATTTGTCTTGTGGACCATCAATTCACTCAATTTACAAGCAAAAGCAAAGTATCAGACAATGATGTGTTTGATCCACTGAACCTTCAAGCAATAGAAGCTGCTAACTTTCAAGCCATAGCAAGTTGCTAGCAGCTGGTAAGCAACTTCCCTCTCGGTTTAGGAAACACAATTATAGAATAAAAAAGCAATCTGTTCAAAGAAGAATTCATAATTTTCTACGCAAGCTGCAATAGACACCAACCAAAAAAGTATTAAAAAAACTTGATTCATTGATTTCTATGGACAAACTAAGTTATTTTTAACGAGAAGGAAAAAAGAAATAAGAAAGAAGGAAGTAATCTAAGTGAAACAAAGGAAATCTGCCAAAAGAAGACTTTAATTTCTTAAGCAAGTTAGGCTAGAAACCAACCAAAACAACCAATAACAAACAGAAAAACACAACCATTCATTTTACTCACATCTTGAGTTATGTAAAGAAAGTAATCTGTGTAAAGGGCAATGGAAAGGAACTATATTATCCCTTTTCCATCCGTTTTCACTCAGCTTGTGTACCTGGACGAATTGAAAGGAGGATCACAAACTTTCTTTCCCTCAATTTATGTCATATTTGGGGGAATGAAAATAGGACAATCAAATTCCTTTCTCTTCTCCTTTTCTTCCCTCGAGAAAATCAGAGAAACTGATTTTTTTTTCTATATAATTTTCCCTCGTAATTCCTTCCAGGTACGCAGACCATTGTTTCTTTGTTTGTTCCAAATCGTCCCACTTTGCGAGAACGCCCAATTAAGTCTGAAAGCCCCTTTTTTTCCCTCATAAAACAATAAATCACCATAAAACAAGAAAATAATGAAAGTTTACTCTTTTCCAAAATGAGGGAGGGAGAGAAGAGGAAAGAAAAATGGCCCAACCTGCGCCGTCGGAAGAAGGCCAAGGGAGCAAGGATTGCGAGGGCGACGATGTCCCGATAGGCGCAGAAAACCACCTCGTTCATGCCAACATTAAGCACGGCCTTGGTCAGCACGTGATAGCCTCCATACACCACCTGCACCAGCGCCATCCCCAAGTGCGCCCGCAGCATCTCGTTCCTCGTCCTCGTCGTCGCCATGCCCACCGACTTCCCCGCACACCGTGCCTCGCCGTATCAACTAATCGGCGTCCTCCAAAATGCAGAAGGTAGGCGATTTCTATAGCTTCGAGGAAAAGATAGATCGAAAAGTTGGGGAAGTAATTAAGCGTGGACTCGGAGACATCGTTGAAGTGTGCGGCGACGCCGTCGTCGTAGGGACAGTCCGAAATAGTGTCAGATTAGTCGGCGGTGACGAGATCGGCGGCGAGATTGACGTGCCAAATTTGCCCTGCGGATTTGTGGATAATCAGATAACCAATTTGTCAATCCTTATCGATGTGATCATTTATTGACGTGCTAAATTTCTAAAAACTCAGATCAAATCAATCATTCTCGAATTTATTTGTTTTTGTTTTTTTATGCCGTACGATAACTTCTCCGATTAATACTCAATTTTACCATCCTCATCCATTATATATATAACTTCTCCTACTGTAACACAGCCGAAAAAAATAATCGATAATATATTTAAATTTTTTATAATAGATTAAAATTTATTGATGGACCTAAAGAATTCTGATTGTACCCATTTCAATTCTTATAAATTTCTAAAATTGTAATGAGTTCAAATATGTTATATATATTTATTTTGACTTATCAGATATGTTACAATGCAACAAGGAAAAATTGGTATAGATCCCTATGTATGAGCCTAATATCAATCATATCAATCTATATTGGACCTGATATGAATCATATCAGGCAATATGGGCCTGATATAAATCATATCGGGCCCAAGGTTGAAATTTTTGGTTGATTCTTTTTTATTGTATTGTAACACCTTCAAGGAGCCGAAATAAACAATAGATAGCATATTTGAACCCCTTGCAACCTTAGAAATCTACAGGAATTGAAATGGGTGCAATTAGAACTTGTTAGGATCGGTTGTCGGCCGGATTGACGCGGAAGTCGATAACCTGCAGATTAAAATAAAAATC
Organism: Kaempferia parviflora; assembly: GCA_037177295.1. Taxonomy (NCBI): domain Eukaryota; kingdom Viridiplantae; phylum Streptophyta; class Magnoliopsida; order Zingiberales; family Zingiberaceae; genus Kaempferia; species Kaempferia parviflora. The sequence continues at coordinate 9,986 of JBAMIE010212284.1, forward strand.
TCGAGCTACTTGCAGGGATTAGAAGATTAGTAAAATGCAACTTCTACAACTAAATAAAACATAAAGAAAAGACCGAGGCTCTGAAATTTACTTGGTTACAACCCAGAGGGTTGTTAATCCAAGGCAGTAGAAAGCGCGCTAGCAAAACTCCTTCTGTTGGGCGGAGAAGCCTCTTACAATCTTTAATAGCTCAGAAACACACTAGGAAAATAATAGAAGTTGAATACAAAGT
>JBAMIE010212294.1:0-10216 GCA_037177295.1 Kaempferia parviflora
ACCCATTATCAGTCGCCTTGGCCATGCACCAGGCGACTGGTCTCCTCACAACTGCTACGTATGGAGAAAACGGTTAGCCACATCTGACTTTTTCTTTTTTTTTTTTTTTTTTGTTAAAGAGGTTAAATATTATTTTTTAAATATAGGAGTAAAACGCTACTTGATAAAAATTACTAGGAGTTAAAGGTATTTAGCCCCAATTAAGATAATTAACAAACACTAACAAGCTCAATAAACATTCCTCACAGAGCCGAAATAGCACAAACTTGATCTTTGTTAACAACAGAAGGTTGAACGATAGTGTAGGATTGCAGCTCAAGCCTTTAAGTATAGACAAAGATTACAAAGGAATAATTGGGACATCATACTGTTATATACTTCACAACGGTGGCACGGACGCTCTCCATAAAATCCGCAGCTTCTTTCTGCAAATTAAGGGTACATTTACAGGCTAGGTAGATAAGCAACCAAACACCCTGCAGATTAACCTAATCAGCCATTACGAAAAGCAAATCAAAAGGTGACTTTTCAACAACCTGATTACTAGCTTGGGCACTTGCTATATTCTCATCTAGTAAAGCCAAGACAGACCTGTTCAGCTCATTTTTCTCAACCATATCCAGTATCTGCAGACAGAGAGAAACAATTACCACTAGTCTACGTCTCCAGAGCTAAACACAAAACTAGTGACTGAATATGATACACCATCTTACAGCTGATTTCCTGTCTTTGGCCTGCAGTATTTTCATAAGCCTTTCCCTTGCTGATACAAGATCCATTTGCATCTTATCATATGCTTCTGAAACCAAAAAAAAATGGACAAGAAGGCTTATATAGTTATATAACAGAACAATTCAATCTTGTGAAATATACTTGCATTCCAAAAGAACCTGTGCCCTCTAGCAAGACCTTCTGCATGGCTTCCAACTCAATTGTCCTGTCTTCTATTTCCTGTATGCATGAAGTAGTGTCATGACACTGATACCTGAAAACTTGTGTCAGTGTTTATGTGCATTCAATTGGACCTTGGTTTTATTGATTGCAAATCGAAGTTGCCCAAGTTCAGTTTGTAGGTGATCAAAGAACTCTTTGTTTAATCTGCAGTGATTGTGTCAAATAAGTTACAAGACGATAAAAGATAAACCTTGTTCTAGAACTATCATAAGATGATTATAGCAATTTCCTGGTGTATTATACTATTAACTCTATCTATCCTTGGGGATCGCCTCAATCATCCTTTTTCACAATAGTCTTTCTTCTGTTTTTACCGCAATATTATGTACTAAGTTTTTAGCAAAGATAACTGGGGAGACCTTGAAACTACAAGAACCTTCCCTTGTTAGTTTCTACACCTGAATTTGTCACTGTTAAGAACTGATTAGGATACTATATTCACAAAGTTGTCAAGTAAAGGTGCAACACATATTTACGATCCGACAAGGTATGACATTTGCTAACAATTCCTTCATGATCAAGCTTGATTAGGATTCAATCATGAGACAAGAGTGCAGAAAGCAAGAGAGCATGCTTCCAGTGCACAAAGAGCCAAACAGCAAAGCCAGAAGAAATGAAGAGAGATGTCTAGTTTGATTGTGTTGCCAATTATATCACAAAGATATGTACAACGACAATACTGCAAGGTACTTGAGCAATCTGCCTTGGATTCTTGGCTTAGTCAAAAACAAGGTCACGAAAGACAATATATTACTCTGAAATAGAAATAAAGGTTCCCCAAGTTTCTTCTCTAAAAAATCGTCTCCCATCCTCATACACTTCTGGTGATGTAGTTGTTATCAGCTCTACTTACTGTTGAAACTTGTCTACTTTTAGTTCACCTGCGGGTGTCAAACCAGCAGTGGAAGGAAATTTTCAGGCATGTGTTTGATCCTTTTTTTCGATGCAGCATAATATAAACTAGAAGCTTATGGTATTGATACTAAGCCAACTGGGTGAAAAGATGAGAAATTTAGAGCAAGTAAACCAAGTATATTGAAAGCATTTCAATTTTCTTGCTGTCCCAATATTTCCTATACAAGAATGTCATGATAAACTAATAGAAAAGTCCAGTCTCTGGTTCATCCTTCTGAAAGATAATCTGTTCAGAAAAACATTAAATGGTCAAAAGAGGAATGCTTCAGGCAGCTCACCGCGACCTCAACCTCGCAATCTCCACTTCAATCTCCCGTGCTTCAGTGTCAAGGAAATACTCAATCAGTCCCTCAATCGTCTCCGGTACTACGCGAGACTATCCATAAAAAAAGGAAGAAACGAAAGCTAAGCGAACGCCACAACTTTGTTTCGAGGGAAATGCATGAGAAAATGCTTCTAAAGCGAACCTCGCGGCGCCGGCGGCGCTGCTCCCGCTCCTCTCGCAGCTGGCGGTCGAAGGCCTCCCGGGCAACCGCGTCCTTCTCCAGATTCTTCCTAAATTCGAGTCGAGCGATGTGACCACGCTGGGGCGGCCCGAGGATGCCCTCAGGATCCTGTAAGCACACCGAGAAAAAAAATTGGCATTAATCGCACCCAAAATGACAGGATTAGCCGATTAGCAGCGGTGGCGATGTAAGCGGAAGGTGCTACTTGCCCAACCGACGCATCGAATTCTCTTATTCGGCGACGGCACCTGTCTCTTCCAGCATGAGGGATTGGTGACGATCGAGCGGGCGGAGAAGAACGCCATGGACGCCGAAGATTCAGGGAGGCAGGTTTCTTTGTCGAGCTCGCACTCTACGTGGACGCTCGCCGTTCAGTGGCTGCGGAGCTATCCTTTCATAAACTAAGCAAATCCTATCATCCTCTTGCGAAGAAAATAGGAGAAAATAAAGTAAATTTAAAATTTAAAAAAGTTCTTATTTTTATTATAGTTAAAAAAAAGTTTTAATTTTAAATTATCCTTTTATTAAACTAGTTTAATTTCATTGTTGAAATTTTGGGTGGGCAAATTAAAAGGGCGCCTCACCCTACTTTTTAAGTATGTATGATTCCCTAATTATTCTTCAATATTATTCAGTATTATCTTCTACCTAAATTCTTGTCTAATTTTTAGATCGGTTGGATATATTGTAACCGCTAAGAAAACGTAACCGCTACACATGTGAATGTTAAGTTAACATGTTAAATCCACGTTGTAGCAACTATAATTTCATAGATATTATAATATAAATATTAAGTGAACATATCTGAATCTATATTATAACAGATATAATTTTATAGTTATTACAATATATAATATATTTGACTCAAAATTTAAATGGTCCATAATAATATGGAACAATATTAGTGGATAGTTAGATAATTAAAGACAACAGTAAAGTGTGATATTTTTTTGATAAAAAAAATTAAAATGTTACGCCCTTTTGAGAAAAAACCACTTTAGACATTTGTCCGTTTTGATTTTGACTAGTCCTCATGGGATACCTAGTTAGTTAAATGACGGTAGATTTATTATAATGGAGTAAGAAATTAATTTCCGGTAGACACATGTCTTTGGAGAAAAAAAATTTCTCCCACCTCCTATCTAACTTAGTAGTCAGTTATAAACTGATTCTGTGATTTATCTCCGTTTAGAGCATAATTAACTTTTGATACAATTTTGGTTTTGACTAAAAGTATTTTTTTAATGAAATTGACTAATAGTACTTTTAATTACTTATGAAGAAGATAATTTTCAAGCATTTTTTCTTCCTCAAAGAATTAAAAAAAAAAAAAAAACAAGTTGTAGCAATGCTGTTAAGTAGTTGTTAACTAGTGGAGATCCTCTAGATCATAATTTTTAATTCATTTTTGGTCCACTTTTAGTTCACTGCATATCAACCGTTGGATCTAATCAAAATGGATCAGTACTTGAATTTTACCTTTGATCCAACGGCTGATGTACAGTGGACAAAAATTATGATACAGAGTATCCCAACTCGTTGTTAACACACAATTATTTTGTTCTATTCTATTGGATTCAAAACTCATGGATGATCAACTTCAATCCGAAGCTACTCTGTATTTGTATCTCCTTGCAACCCAAGTATAGATCGCCAGCTCCACCGCCGTTATCCCCGCCATGAGGAAGAAGAAGGCATCCAACCGCCCCTGGTTTAGATCAGGCGGCACCCATCCCACCCTCCCCCCTCTCGTCGTCACCGACATCACCACCGTCAGCACTAGACTGCACACGTAGCTCCCCACCGCCACCGCCGCCATCGACAGCCCGATCCCCACGCTCTTCAGAGCTTCAGGCACCTGCGAGCTAAAGAAATCATACTGCCCCACGTACACCAACGCCTCCCCGATGCCAATCAACACGTACTGCGGCACCTGCCACAGAATGAACAGCGAGCTCTGCTGGTGACCCTCCCCCCGATCGCGCCGCTCCCGCTCTAGGATGCCGGCGACGACCATGCCGGCCATCGCCACAACCAGCCCGGCGCCCATCTTCCACAGGTCGAAGTTCGGGGGGAAGACGACGGGCGTGCTGACCTTGTCAAGCATCCCAGAAAGCTTCTCGTAGGAGACGATGAAGAAAGCGACGACGAGGATGTCGAAGGCGGTGAGGCTGGCCGGGGGGATGTGGAAGCCGCCGGGGAGAGCGGTGTCCATCGCCGCGCCCTGCTCCACGAACAGGGACACCATCTGGACGAAGACGCCAGCGAAGGTGAGCGTGCAGAGCCAGATGGGGAGGACGCGGAGCACGCACTTGACGTCCTCCACTTGCGCCACCGTGCAGAGCCGCCATGGATTGGGAGCCACCGCGTCCTCCTCCGTCACGATCGCTGCGTGGTCAAGGAATCTGCGCACAAAGTTAATTAATTAGAATTTAATCGAACTGAATACAATTTTCTTCATAAAAGAAGGTACCTAAAATCCTTAACAGGGAGAGCCGCCGTACTTCTTGTCTTCTCCCTTCCTTCAGGACCGTCGTAAAGCAATCCACTCTCCACAGGAAGCTCGATCTTGGCCTTGTTGCAAGACGCGACCACCACCTGACAGAAACTGGAGAGTGGATTGGGCCCACTCGGCTGGAGGAACCGGTACCTGGTCCTCCCCAGGAAGAACAGAGCAATCGCCAGCAGCGCGCAGGCCGTGGATATGTAAAACCCCAAAGTCCATCGCCCCGTGTTTTGGACGTAAGCGATAATGGTCTCGGAAACGAGGGAGCCGAGGTTGGTGGCGACGTAGAAGTAGCTGTAGAAGGACTGCTGCTTGGAAGAGGTGTTTGGGTTCTCGTCGTCGCCGTGGTCGTCGTCGAATTGGTCTGAGCCGAAGGTGGCGAGGGAGGGCTCGTAGGCGCCGCTGCCGAGGGCGATGAGGTAGATGGAAAGGTAGAACATGGCGGATTGGAAAGTGGAGGGTTGGTGGCAGAGGAAATCCATAGTGCCGCAGCCGTGCGGCTTCAGGAGGAGGAAGGAGGTCGTGAGTGACAGCGCCACCAATCCCTGGTGGACATGTAAAACATAGACGATCGAAATGAGTGATGGGAATCAAAGTCTTCTTCTTCTTCTTCGAGTTAATTATCAGAATCATCGATTTGATCATCTAGTTAATTACTAAATCTTCTTACTATAACGAGGACAGGTTGAAACAAGGCGCAAGTGTAGTATCTTCCCAAATAGGCGTCGCTCAAGAAGGCGCCGGCGAGGGAGAAGAGATGAACTGTGCCCATCCACCTACTGAAGCTGTTGGCTGCTTCCGCATTGGTTTGTCGTAGCACTCGAGTACAGAACAGCACTAGGTTAACTTCCACCCCGACGAATCCAATCGTCGCCAAGCCTTGATTCACTGATCAACAAATTAAATGTTAGCCGGTCCATTATATTAACAAAGAAAGCTCAACCAATTCATGCATATAAAAGATATGAATTTGAAGTCGTTTTGCAATAGCTTAGTTAATCTTTGTGGAACAAGCTATCCTTTATGACAATGCAAATTCTATTGTCCCCAATATAAAATATAGAAAAACTTCAAACTATCCGTGTTCTTATATACTTAATCTTTTATTTGCTATGGATGTTTACTTGAAAGGAAAGATAAATAAAAGTGACAAACAGACAAAAATGTCCTATGTATCGCCATCCTAACTACCACCCGACACTTGTAATTAGGATGATAATGGGTCCGATTTGATTAGATTTTATATTCTCCTCCTCATTTATTATATTCATTCTCTATTCAATTTTCATCCCAGCTTCATATTGACATTGTATTTTTTTTTATATTTGAATTATTTCTATGAAGTTATGGATATTTACTCAAATGTCATGTTACCACCTACAATTATATATATAGGCGAGTGTTTGCCAATGGTCGAGCTAGAAAATTTGTAGCACTCGGGCTCAGTTATTTCCTCTTTTTTCTACTTGGACTACCTTCCTTTTTTTTTTTTTTACCTGAGCTACCTTTCTCTCTTTCTCACACATATTTTTTTCCTAAAGAAAATTCAACATCTCTTCGGCGGCGGCGGCGTTGGCGTTGGGCCACCGGGCTATAGCTAGTCCTCGTATACCATAAGGTGGCTCCGCCCTTGTACTCTGCTTACCTAAGTGTGTGCCCCTGCTTGCACACCTGAGGAGGACAACCCACATGGCAAGTGGCAGAATTCTACTAGCTAGATCCACCTTCATAACCAAATCCAAAAAATCTCGATTATTCTATTATTTAATCGGGTTTAAAAATAATTTCCACCCGCTTCCAAGGTAAATAAGAAAGAGAAGGGTCCTAACGGATAGCCCAATGTTACAATTTTTTTGAACTCCCCAAATATAATATGTTCTAAATGAAATTTGAACCCTATTGCCTTATAGCAGTAAGATCAAGGCGACATACACTATCATGTTACACTCGACCTCTTAAGATTGCATGCCCAACAAACAGTCTCCAACGATTTGTTGGAGAAACCCCTAAAACCCTATCCGTCTAAGTAAACAGCAGGAAGGATAACAAGTAATAAATGCTTACTTATTTCATACACCATCCCTCGGTAACGTCCTTAATTTGGTGTTTTATATATTTTTGTCACCTTAAAATTAATAATAAAAATTAAGAATTGTTGAAATGTATGGCAGCTAACAACACAAGTTATATTATATATGGTAGAGGTTATATATATAGTAAATAGTCAACATACAACGCCGTTTTATGGCATATGATCTATACAGAGTTTTAATTGCCAATAAAATTTTTGCTCACTTCTCACATGAACATTTAGTGGTAATGATAAACATTATAATTAATTCATAAATATATATTAATGAAAATTGAAATTTTGACTATATACTGCCTTAGGAAAAATCTTAAATAATACACTGTTTGTACTGAATACTATAAGATTTATAGTGCTGTATTGAAAAGAATTTTTTTAAAAATTTAAAATGTTAGTTTATATATCAATAATAAACGTTCATAAATATAGAAGAAAGTCCAGTACTCTTACGCAGTAATAAAATTGCAGATAGCCATCCTCCTCTCTTCTTACTCATCGGTTGATTCATAGCTTGATCATTCACAAATCTTCCCTCAATCTGCACAACACATGAATACAAAATTCCAATAAATTACAGGAAAAGAGGTTGAAAATGACAGAAGATATTATTTTTTTCATGGCCATAGATACAGTAGTTTTCTTAAAAGAAAAAAAAAATGATACAGTATTTTTCTTAAAAGAAAAAAAAATACAAGTAGAGAAATGATCAGTAAGCACGATATATATTATTAATTTAAAGCAAAATGATTTGTGTTACCATTGATCTCTGCAAAAACACTAAGAGAGAAGATGTATCAAATAGATCAGTATATGAGAAGAAGAAGAAGAAGAAGAAGAAGAAGATATAGAGCATTAAAGCAGTGGGTGTTAGGTTTCGTCTCTTATAGCATAACACGACCACTTGTAATCTTTCCAGTGTATGTTTAAAAGGAAAGAGAAAGGGAGAAAACACAAAGTATTAATTATCTATCCATAAAGGATAGCATGCACAAGACGTAAATGCATAATGACTATTTTTCAAAAAAAACCAAAAATTCAAAGGAGCACCCTAGGTTTCAAAATCATCCAGGGCTATTTTTTTTCTTTTTTTGTTAATTCCATTTTTATCTCTGAAAAGATAAAATTCCTAGTGCATTTATAAGTTTGGCTTATTCAAAAATAAAAATTATGTAAAAAAAAATAGAGGTCAATTCAAAGTCATCTGTCTACATAAATGTTAATTTATTTTTTATAATTTAAATTTAGAGCTTTCTATATATGGTAGGACTGCACTCTTTATATGAAATAAATTAAGTATGAGGCGTTTGCTAGAAATTAATAGAACAGCTACTTGCAGAAGAAGTGAAATTGTTATAACCATTCTTCTAACTTATATGTAGATGATGCAGCAAGAATCCGTTGTAGTCTAGTTGGTTAGGATATTCGGCTCTCACCCGAAAGACCCGGGTTCGAGTCCCGGCAACGGAATATTTTTAATTTGTTTTTTTTCTTCTGTTTTTTTTGTTGTCCTTCATCCTTAACGCGAGTAATGTAATTATAAGCAAGATGAAGAAATGCCCTAGATCGGACGGTCGCCGAAGCCAGATCAAAACCCGTACCTTGTATAAAAACTTTGCTCCTCGCTTTCTTGCCTCTTCGCTCACTCCTCGCTGTGCGGCGGATTCTTTCTTCCCGTCGACCTCAAGATGGTGAACTTTCGTCCCTTTTTTTTTTCTGCCTCTCGATTTCTGCACTTAATTTTGTCTCTCGCGTGAATCGAAACTCTGTGTGTCCTCGAGCTGAGTTTGTGTTTCTTCTAATGGGTTTTTTTTGCAGCCGTTCAAGCGATATGTGGAGATCGGAAGGGTTGCTCTTGTGAACTATGGGAAGGAGTATGGAAGGCTCGTCGTCATCGTCGACGTTATCGATCAGAACAGGGTACGTGGCGAGTTCTGATTTTGACGTATTCAATTTTATGCACGATTAAACTGCACAAATTACTTATGACTGGTATCAAAAGTCTATTCTTTGATTAGTTTTTGTTGCTTGATGCATTTTGAGAAGTTGGTAAATTAAAATTCTTCTAATGTTCGACGTTGTTCCATTTCTAAGATTAATTATATAATCCGTGTCAATGCTGTGACTTATCCATTTTTACGATCTCAGTGGTCAAGCGTTAACAAGAAATGTTTTTTATTAAGTTGCCTGTTGCCATGTTAGTAACGTTATTAGATCTTGTTGCCAAGGTTCCCTGAAAAGGAGATTATACGCACACCACTTATGGCCTATTGGTAACGTCATTAGAACTTGTCTAGAATTAGTTGTTAGAATTTATCTTGTTAATTATTGAGAAGGCATCAATTGGATTCTCATAAATAAACATATCATGTAGCAATTTGGAATTAAAAGTCTTTGTCTACTCGAGGTTGATCCCCTTACAGCGATCAATTTCCTTTCCTCCCCGCTTTTCTTTGATTTTCTACAAGATAGGATGCTAGTTTTTATCAATTTGGTATTGAGCACTACTCCTCACAGCAACTGACTATCCTTAGATCAAAAACCTCCTCCACCATCATCTTTCTATGCTATGACCTTCTCAATGTCAAAATACTTTCAACACCACAATCTCTAAATTCATCATCATTCCATACCACCATCTACATCTTTTGCTAGCATCTGAGTTGCCACAACTTTTCTATAATCTCCCCAACATGGTTATGTTTTTTTTTAAAGAATCTTAAGCCTTTACAATTTCTTTATTTGGATATTTCTATTGAAAGAATAGTTTTTTCCCAAAAGGCATACCGCATACTATGTCAATGGTAGCACGAGGGTAAAAAGATTTCATATAACAATAAACTAGCGATCCTACTAGACATAACAATAATTCCTCAATTGGAGAAGTGTATACCCTACTCAATGGATTGAGCTGAAAGATATTTCCTTCCACATTACATGCTAGAGACCCCAAGGTGGTCTTCTCACCAATTTTAACATCACTAAATAACTTCTTTAAATCTCAAAGGGGAGGTCATTTGATGGTGTGAATTGTTTGTCATGCCATGAGCCTTCATCATGTGAGGAATTCATAGATGGCCTCCTCACCTGTTTTAGTCACAAGTGTGAGAGAATGCAGAAGAGTTGCCTACAATTCAATAAATCACAATTATAAGAAATAGAAGTTCATGGTCCCCCCACTCACCCACCCAATTTGTCATCTTATATTGAACTTGGATTTTACTTCCTTGAACTGTGAAAATTCTTGTT
>JBAMIE010212318.1:0-10214 GCA_037177295.1 Kaempferia parviflora
TAGAAATTCATGAAATTTTCCGCAAAAGTTTTTATTTCGTGAATTTACTTACATAAGTACAGTCAGCAAGATAGTAGCGATCGTCCTTAGAACAGTAGTCAGCTAAGGGCGGTCGTTACAATCACCGACAACAACATCATTAGAACCAACATACAGAGCATGCAGAGAGAGATTGGAGAAGTCAGAAGTCACATGATAGGTGGTGATGGAGTTAATGATCCAATCAGACGAAGAGGGCAATGTCATAGTGTAGGCAACAGCCGACGCAATAGACAATCCATAGACAACACGAGATGAGCCAGTGGGAGGCACAAAAGTAAGAATGTGCTGATACGAAAAATCAGGGCAGCGCCGAACAGAGTGACCTTAATTATTGCACAACTAGATTGTAGTGTCCCGACCTTGAATGACATGGGCGAGTTCCTCAGTATCAATAGAAGCATTCATAAGCGCCAATTCATAAGACTTGGATTTGATAAACTACATAAATTCAGAGATAGATTAAGAGCCTTTGATTGGATTTCGAAGTTGTGTAATGCGACGACGCGAGGGCGTGCCATAAGTGAGAGCAAGAGTGTTCCAAGCATCACAAGATGTGCGAACAGCAACCCAGGCAGAATATGCAAGATTATGAGTTTGAGCACCGTTTGCAATATGTAGTTTGTCTGGACAAGGATGAGAACCACCAACAAGGCCAAGCGAATCATGACCGGTGAAGAGTGTCGTGAACTGTAGACGCCATGAGAGATAGTTGGAGGAAGTCAGCTTCAATGGCACATGATTAGCAACATTGAAGGAGATCAGGGTAGTCGCAGAGGCAGCCATAGGAATGATCGTTTGATAGAGAGGGTGGGTGGCGGCGGCTAGGCCAGAGGCTTTGATACCATGAAAAAAGTATTGAGAGAATATATTTTTCATTAATGGAGAATAATGATACAAGCTGTATTTATATACGTCATAAAGAGATAAAGATAAAAAAAACATATACATAAAATATACAAAAGACTTATGTAAAATATATTCCAAAATTTCCTAATAAGGATGCCACCATGCCAGACACCACTTGCGCTTTCTGAATTTACCTTGACAGCCAGTATACACTTCTATATAGTCCAATCAGTCACCTTCAAAATTCATCATATAGTAAAAATTGGGTACCTTAATTATAAAATTGAAAAAAAGTTTAAGCGAATGAATTTTGAGCTTTATTCTAAAAGAACTATGATAATTATTTTATATGTTTCGTGATTATAAAATTTTATATATTTTATTTTATTAATTATAATATATTGTTATCTATTCGGAATCAAAACTTTCAATGTAAATATATCGTTCTTCGAGTACTAATTCACCTGGTATGATTTTAACCTTAATAATTTTAAAATTAAATATTAAGACTCATTTATTATTTAACTTAGATCGTGTATTTATTTTCCATAAATTTCAACTTATTTATATTCAAAACTTACTTAAATTTAAATTCTCAAAATTACTAATTAAATCATGTATTTTTTCATTTTTTAAAATATATAATTATTTATTATTATAATATATATTTTTATGTTTTATAAACCCAAGAGGGGTTAGGGTTTATTTATTTATTTAATTTTTTAGAATCCCTAAAAAGTAACTAGGTATTTCATCCAGCGGGCGGCATTTTTTCGGATCTCTCCGGTGGGCAGCGGCGTCTCTCCGGTGGGCAGCGGTGCCTCTCCAGCCTTCCATCGTCGTTGCAGCCGGAGCCAGTCAAGTACTTCTTATATTTCTAAGAACTTTAAAAGGATGAGTTTTTTTTCTTCCCCTAGTTCTGCCTGTGGCTCACAGCGCAGAGTCTCCTTGAGCAGGCGAAAGTTATCGGAGGGCGGTGAGCAGGCGTAATGGACGGTGCCGAGGAGGGCATGTCCTCTACTGGCGCCGGAAGCAGCATGTCGTACAAGGAATGCGTCAATGGCATCAACAAAAGCCTCCAACGTAAGTTCTTCACACCCTTGCGATTGCGAAAGTTTATCTCGTGATTCAAAGGCCAAATGGGTTGATTTGTTTCATTGTTAATTTTTGCGGGCGTTGTAATCAGATCCTACGGTGAGGTTTCTGAGGGAGAAGATGGAACAGGCTGGGTGCCCCGTGTGGGGGCGCCTTCTCATGGCGATCACATGCAAAGGACAGACCTCCGCAGGTGGCTATTCCAGAGGCCGCGGGGTAGCTTATATTCAAAATAAAAGTTGAATTTTTTTACTTCGTTTCATTCTTCAGCAACACTAGATATCATGCGCTTTTCGTCATCAATTGATGTGTTTTGGTATTCATGATAGTAAATTGCATCCTTCTGCATTGTTTAAGGTTGGGTTCTAGTCCTGAATGCTACTGGTCAATTTACTGTCACTCTCTTCCAAGTTCTAAGAGAAGGCCTTTGACTTTTAGAGTTGCATGAGCCAATTTTTGGCTGATATCATAAGTCGTGGAAATTGATACTCATTTGAGTAAGGAGAATATTTCGTTTACACTCACTGCTAGATGCCAGAGACCTTTTTTGTGCTTATGATGACCTATTTATTGGATCAATGCCTCCCCCTTAAACACAATCTCAGTTTTTTCCCCCAATTGTAGAGTTATATCAGTTGTATTTCTCATACCTTGATTTTATTTCTTGTTGAAATTACATTGTGAACTCAATTTTATTTCCAGCATTGGAAGTCTATGATTATCATTTCACAAAGGGAAAACTAGCAAAAGTAAAGTTCTTATTGTGCATTAATTATGCGTTGTTGATATAAATGTCAAAATAAAGTTTATTTTGGTTGTGGGAAATCCTCAAAATTTTATTTAGATAAATATTTAATGCTGGAGAGGTTTCACTATAAGCTACAAAAAAACACATCTTTAGACATTTAACATTTTATCCTAGTGCATTAAGCTCCCGTCAATACGGGTCCTGGAGAAAGGTTGGACCATATTGGATCTATTATACATGGTCTTAGCCTACATTACAAAAGACTGTTTCCACGACTTACCCATGATCATAAGGTCACACAACAATAATAAAATGAATTATGATTATATTCCCTTTCACTTTAATATGTATACAACTTCGGTAAGATAAATTCTAAAATCTTTGAAGTTGAAGACTTCTTATGGAAAGTTGGATGAGTTTTAGTAACACTTGTTAGAAGACTGTCATAGCTAAAATAATGAATTTTAATTCCATAAGCTTATTGTTGCAAGTCATTGAAGAATATTTTTTTGAGTGTTAAGAGTAGAGTTGATACCAAAGTTAATATATTACATCTATGGGAATGTATACAATATAAAATCATGCAAAAATGTAGGATGACATGATCAAATTGTTGTTGCCAACTTGTATTGGTCTTGGTACTAGTTGTCTTCAATACAATACTGTTCCGAGTTGTGACCAAGAAATTTAAGAATGGTAATAAAGATAAGCTTTAAATTTCTTATGCAAATTGGGCTGTAGGAATGTATACATATAAATTCGTCAAAGGTCTGAATGCATGGAAGAAAATCTTCACTTTAGTTATCTGAATGATCAAAAAGGTTGTTTAGTAGGAGCTATCCTACAAGACTATTCATTCTGCATCCAATATTCCAATTGTAATACAAGGTTTTGTAATAAAATTGCATTCATTTTTCTATCGGCAAATGATAGACTGAAATGTGAACTGATGGCTTTTTTGTTCTGGATCACTGTGATTTGGTAAGAATGGAGTATGTTTCTTAGATTTTATGCAGTGCTCTCGGTGAAAATTCCCTGAGTAGTTCATTATTGACTATGCGTTTGATGTTCTGTTTTAGTGTTGGTAATGGTTGCTGGGATTTGATTTGTAGAAAGATTTTTTATTTTTCTGCAAGTACTGCAGATCTTCAAAATATCTGCCTGTAGTTATTGTACTCATTAAACATGTGCTCTAATAATTATCTTGGTTGACTGGGTGATATTCCAAGTTGTACATGTTGAACTTACAATTTTGATTTAAATCCTTACACTTTTTCTTTGTAATTTAAATGGATGGCATGACTGTTGCCAAATTGTTTGTTTTGTTTTGCTTATACATTAATTAACGACTTTGTCTCAACATTCTTTTTGCTTTTTTACATGTGCCACTTAATTTAATCTTTGTTAATTTTGTATTGCAGATAACAATTTGTTGTAATCATATGTCTTTCCAAAATGAGATAGATCAAGTTATTATTCACGAGTTAATCCATGCCTATGATGATTGCCGGGCAAAAAACTTGGACTGGACAAATTGTGCTCATCATGCTTGTTCTGAGGTACAATATTACTGGGTGCTAAAATTACTGACTTGTACTTGTGAACTTCATGAGATTTGGTCAGTTGCTGAGCATCAGAATGTGAGAGCACAATTTCTTAAAATGCTTGTTTTGCAACATGAAATATCTATACATCAAAGTTTTCAGGATCTGCGTTTTCTTAAAATATTGCATGTGAGTGATGTTATTCTTTTTTCTAGATTCGTGCTAATCACCTGAGTGGAGATTGCCATTACAAGCGAGAGTTGTTGCGTGGATTTTTAAAAATACGAGGTCATGAACAAGTGAGTTTATCTTACTCTAGAACTTGCAAAAAATAGTTATATGCAATTACAGCTACTATAGTGGATTTTGCAGGATCTATTTGTTTTAGAATATTGTGAAATTGCGCATCTGTATACTGCAGTTGCTTGGATGCTGGGATATTAAGCAATGACTTTCTAAAATCAATGTTGTCCTTTTTCTCCATCGACCTTTTTATTATTCTAAAGAAACAAATCTGTAGATGCATACATTCCTAAAACAAGACAAATTTTGTCAACTATTTCAACATGGCTTAGTTGTTACAGTTATCACAACCTGAAAGGTTCCGTTTCTATATAAGGGATAAGCCTCCTTGCTACGACAACATTCATCCCTGCATCTTAACTACAGAATGACACTATTAAGGGTGCACAAGGGTAATAACAATAGTAAACGTTGAAATTTATTAAATAATATAAAAATATGTTGATTTAATATTTGACTCATGCTACGACTTAACTAGACCCATGTTGACAAGATGACATAATTTGACTCATGTTGACATGAGGGAATAGAAAAAAAAAACCAAATTGCATAAAAGCATCAATTTATGAAAATAAAATGAATAGACAATAAAAGAACCATTTCCAATATTGTCGTCGAGTATCTTTGAGTAAGATCATCCTGAAATATTATCAAACATGAAAGGTCGCGTCAAGTATGCAAATATGAAGGTCAAAGGAAAAAGGTTTGATTACATAAGTGTAAAGTGGGTGTAAGAAACTTATATATATATATTTTTTAATCTTTTTAGTAATTATTTTTCATTATCCTTCTTTTATTCCTTTGAATAGTTTCATTATCCCCCCTATGTTTCCTTGTTTACAATGTTACACATTTTTCTATCTTATTTTACACAAGAATCAACATAATTTATAAAGAGGCTAAATGACCTATAATCTACCCATCAAAAGATGTATCATATATATAGGTTAACGAACGCCCGAGCATATACCTCCCCCATGTCTTGACCATTTGCACTTATGGCAAGTAGTCACCCGTGGTTTACCTCCTCTGTGTTGGCTCTGGGACGGGTCGGCGGGGGCGCTGGGGGCGAGCGATTCGCCTTTTGCCACATATATATAGGTGAACGATCCACAATCCACTTAATACGAAACTACATCATATATAAATATACAATAGAGGGTGAATCACTCGTAATCCTCTTGATAATAATACATCGTATATAGGAGCGAATGATTTGCAATCCGCTCACAACAAAGTGCATCATGTGTGTGTCTGTGTGTATAGTGAACCACCCGTAATCTACTAGAAATGCACTTCACTCAAGAAGGGGTGAACGACGTGCAATCCATTTAGTGAGAAAGATCTTATGTAAAATAACCAAAGCCTACAAACACACAAAAAGATCCAAGAGCCCATCTTTATTGTAGAGCTAATGCTCTATATTTATTTGATTCTTAATTCATTGTAAATAGTTATGCAACTGTTATAGAGTGTGGAGCTGAAGCTCTATGGTATAAAGCTGCATTCACTATCTTGTTAATTTAATTTATCACGGAGCTCTTTCAGGGTGTAGACTCAAAACTCTATTGTATAATTTATCTATCATTTGATTAGTTTAGCATAATTACTCACGTAATTTAATTGGTCATGGTAGTTCAAATTCTTTTAAAGGGACTACCCTATATTTCCATGTTTTTGTGTGTTTATAGTTATTTCTTGGTAATTATCTTTTCATAAATAAGTTTCAATAGAGAATAAACAAAATAGATTAACAACTAGAATATAAAAGAGTAGTAATATAGGAGAAGCTGTCAAGCAATAAAAGGAGACAAGGTATATAACTATTTTTTTTTTCTAATAAAGTTACAGCTAAACTCACGGTATCCATTTCATCAAATTAAATCACGCACGAGATAAATTATTAGGCACATCCACATCAGCTCGCTAAAGACAACTCTAGAGTCCTCTAACTGGTAGATCTATTAGGACACATCAAGAGAAAACATATGTCACAACTCAGATATAATATCAAAGATAAGGTAAAAAGATAAACTACGGGTACTAATCTATTTTTTTATACTAGTTTACTAGGTATTCGACTATGGTGATGCCTTATGGGTTACCCAACACTAACAAAGAAGTTTAAAATAGAAATTTAAATTGTAATGCACTAAAAAAGAAGGAAACAAATCAAGAAACCCCTTCAACAATATCTCATTTTCATATTTAAGAAACAACCCTAAACTATTTATCATCCACCATCATCTTTACAAATATCATACATTCAAGAAAAGGAAAAACATTCTAACATAAGGAAAGAATGGAAAATAATGAAGATTATATTCTGCAAAATTCAACATCTTTATAAAGGAGATCAAAGTGAATGCACCGCTATGCTTCTTCAGGGCATGGGAGTTTGACTCATTATGCTTTTCCCTTCTAAGGAATGCCCCTCTAATTATCAAATATTTGTTGCTTCATCCTCCTTTGAACTAGCAAAGTTGTGCAAATGCCTCCTCTTGATTGACTCGTTAATCTGAAATCTTAAGTATATCATTCTCATGGTCAAAATGATATTGAGAATATTTTGCCCAATCCTTATGGAACACATTGAACTGTTGCATCTTAGGCAATGGCCTATTCGATTCTTGATTTCCATAAGTTCATTCCATGGGACATTCAAAGATATTCCTTTAGTCCGCATTTAGGTTGGTGCTTATCAAACTCTCTTGGACGTTTCTGCTGCTACCGAAAGCTCCTTGACTGGCCCTTTGAGGTTTCATCTCTACTCCCATATTTTGCATTACATCGTCCATAGTAACATATCCACTTGTGTTCTAAGATCCTAGCATAGTCCATAGGGGTTCTCTTATAAATAATGAAAAGACCACGTATTCTTAAACTAACTTAAGGCAGTCATTAGGACGGTAGAATTAGAATTGTCTTTATAAAAATCTTTAAAAATTTTAAAAGCATATTATCACCCTCTTGCTTCAGCATCATCAAACTATCTGCACTTTGGGTTATCCGACTACTGCCCGCAAAGTAAGCTTCAGAAACTTAGTGAATTATTTGACAATAGCAATTTCTCCTATTACCAAATGAGCACTATCAGTGTGCTATCCCTCACAATCTTGCCGAAAAGACTCAATACATCAGGCATCCAGATCCTATATAGGCTATTCGAGGATTGAAAGTACTGATATGATTCGAGAGGTCTGTACTTTGATCATATCTATCTATGTTCAAGTTCTTTGGGGGCTTGCACCTTTTGTATTTCCAAGATGAAAGGTGTTCTAATCTCCAAGCTCTTCACTTTTGATCACCTTGGACTTTTCCCTTAACATATGTTCCTTAAACCACCTATTTCTGAACCTTGGAACATTCTTTTCTTTCGCCCTTTGGCACTTGAATTCTTCTTGATACCCATCAGTTTTGTACTCTCAGATCAATAGATCATCCGTCACATTAGCATCAACTTTTGGTCCTTCCTCTTCTGCCTCCATCTATCCAGGAAACACACTCCCCATTACTTGTTTAGTAAACTTATGCTAGACTCTTGGTCTACCATCGGACCTTAGTTGGAGGAAACATTGGCTAGGTGAGTTGTAATTGGCCTAACTGCTTGATGCTCGGTCAAGTTAGTTTGAAGTCTGTCAAAATGATTGTGTTTGCTTGAACTGTATGTGATTCATCCAAAGTGAGGTTGAGAGGTTGTTCAGGTAACAAAGAAAGTGATTGAGAATTTAGGTTGATGTAGAGTTTTAGGGAGAGTCGATAGATCGTGCCAAGGTGGTGAGAAATGGGGAAACAACTATTGAAGGATCTGTGTTGGCGGTTAGCTTTTGCCCTTGAATCACCTAGAGCTTTGGTGATTCACCATCCCTAGTCTGCTAACCCAACCAAAATGTCGCCTTTGATGTAGTAGCTAAACCCTTTTTTATTGGTCAATGTTGGAATGCCACATGGTCGTATCTTTTCAATGTTCCCTAACAATGGTTCTCGCATGTAGATTTGAGTGATGTTACACGTCTGTATTTCATTTGTCGAATCTAGAGCACGTCTGTATAAGCCTTCCTAGGGTGAAGGGAACATAGGAAGGAAAAAACAAGGGCTTGAAGGATCATTAAAAACTGGAGATACCCTTTCATATGGCAGACTTAGTATTGCCCTTGATTCTTTGAAGAGTCACCGGATACTTCGGTAGTACCCGACTCTAAATTATTGTGTTTGTATGCAATTCTGTTTTCTTGTGCTACAAACCTGTTTTGTGTCAATTGCCGATTCTATTATTCAAACCACATCCAAATGCGTCTGCTGTACTTGCATCAATGATCATTTCAATATGCTCCTGACTGGCTATTGTAATTGATATTTGCTACTTTGTCTTGCTAAAGGAGTGCGTCCGAAGGCGGTCTCTGAAGTCGGTTCAGAGCAATCCCCACTGCTCAGATGTCACTGCAAAAGATGCCATTGAGGCAATTTGGGGCATCTGCTACAATGACACTACCCCATTTGACAGGGCACCATAATTCACTTGCGATTCGCTTCAACATGCGAAGATTTATTTCCCCCCTCTTTTCTCAACGAGGGCAGGTTGATGATACTACATTTACATGAGTTGTTTCCTTTGTTTTGGTTATTTAATTACATCAGAATTTTCCTTTGCTTCTTTGCAAATTACTTCTTTTTTATCTTCAGCATCTGAATAAGAAGCAAGAGAATGGTCATTTTTCATGTAATCTTTTGATCAATTGAGATGTAGTTGAGGTTGAAATTGTTATTTGCAATGGAGGTGATTGAGTCTCATTACTTCATACAACTGTTTCAGGATAATTTGATAAGAAATGGCTCAAATATTTAAATTTGGTGAGAAAATGATGATAAATTGCCCTTAAATGTGAGGTACTTGAACAGAAACACCATGCGATAGAAACCAGCTTTAACCTGATCGATGTGACAATTTTCTTATTTCAATACATTCCTTTGAAGACAGGATTAGTTCTGCAAATGCTGGCACCATACTCTTCGTATTCTGCTTTGGTGTGGCAGGCCTGCACAATCAGTCGAACTGCCATTAAAAAGCAATGTAGTTTGCAGCAAAGAAATTTGGCTTTTACGTTTTGATTTGTGGCGCGTAGGTAGGTTTAAATGAAAACAGAAACGAGAGGATCCTTACTACTGAAGCTTAAAAATAATAATAAAAATCTCAACCTGCTTCATGTTGGTTCACTGGCACTAAATTAACTAACAAAACACAGACCAGTCAAAATTCTTTAGAGATTTGTAACAAATTCTTTAATTTTTCATATTCCATATTATGGGGGACAGCACGGGGGGTTCTTTGTAATAGTAAAATACCTTCAAAACTAAAAGAAAAATTTACAAAATAATGATTATACTTAACTTGTTATACAAAATTGAATGTCGAGTTATGACTTAAACACGAGTAGAAGATGAAAGTTGTAAAGATAAGGATGTTGAGATATATACAAGGATGAATAAGATAAAAAAATTAGAAAGAAAATTGGGATTGCATCTATTGAGAGGACTTCGAAAAACATGTTTAAGATCGTACATGCATATACGTAGACGATCAATAGATGTTCCAATTAGGCGTTATGAAAGTATGGTAAATATGCACATCGTATGAG
>JBAMIE010212327.1:0-10214 GCA_037177295.1 Kaempferia parviflora
AAAAGCTTGGTTCATTTTCGGCTCGGCTCGGCTCGGCTCGGCTCGATTACCTTATCAAACAAGCTTGAACACCTTAAAACTTGACTCGGCTCGGCTCGGCTCGTTTACATTCATGTTTTCGTTGCTCAGTCTCATGACGGCCTTGTCACTTGCCGACCCAGTTGACTACCGACCCGATAAGGAAGTGTCTGATAAGAGATGATCAAACCTTTGTCCAATCTACCGATCGGTTCGGTTTAATTCCGGGTCGATCGAGTCGCGTTGCGGACCGGTGCATCCACACGAACCCCTTCGTGCATTGCATCTCCCAAAAGTAGAAGAGCAAGAGGAAGCGGATCGACGGCTTCCCGAGATCTCAATCCGTCCTTCTCCGTCCTAATCGCATCGTTCCCTACTTTTCTTTCTTTGATCCGTCTCTCCTCTTCTTCGATCGCTGCTTGACAGAGGAGTTTCAGTCACAGACGTCTCGGAAATGGGATGTGACGCCAGATCTGGAGCCTCGATTCTTCCCCCGATCCGATTCTGATTCGTGGAGTTCTCGCGTTGCCGCGCTGAATCCATGGCGGGCGCCGTCTCCGCGCTGTTCCTCCTCGACATCAAGGGCCGCGTCCTCATCTGGAGGGACTACCGCGGGGACGTATCCGCAGTACAGGCCGAGCGCTTCTTCACAAAGCTCATCGAAAAGGAGGTGACTCCCTTTCCATATCCCTATTTTTTGTTTCCCTCCTAGTCCATCTAGATCCGTTGCGGAACTCTAGAATTCGCTTGCCCAGCTCGTTCTTGGTGCAAAGGTGGAAACTTGATCTCCTGCTTTGGCGTTACAGGGAGACCCGGAGTCGCACTCGCCTGTGGTGTTCGATGGTGGGATCAGTTATATGTTCATCCAGCACAATAATGTCTTTCTAATGACAGCTGCGAGGCAGAATTGCAATGCTGCTAGCATCCTCCTCTTCCTGCATCGCGTCGTTGATGTGAGCATTCCTTTATTAGCGATGTAACTTCCTTTTCTCATACGACTTTTCTTCATATATTTCTTGAATTATTGACGATGCAGGTATTTAAACATTATTTCGAGGAATTGGAGGAAGAATCCTTGAGAGATAATTTTGTAGTTGTGGTAAGGGATTTTTTTTTCTTCTTCTTATTTTCTGAGTTGGTATTGTTGGTGCCGAATGCAATTCGATGAACAAGTATGGGGTTTTATTTTCTCTCTCCTTTCCTTTCATATCCTGCACATTGAAATCGAATTGTCTATTGTGGACAGTACGAGTTGCTTGATGAGATGATGGACTTTGGTTACCCTCAGTACACTGAAGCTAAGATTCTGAGTGAATTCATCAAGACGGATGCATATAGGATGGAAGTCGTACAGAGGCCTCCAATGGCTGTCACAAATGCAGTGTCATGGCGCAGTGAAGGCATTCGATACAAGAAAAATGAAGTAGGTCGTGTGTTCCTTCGTTGCTGGTTCTCTTAGTCAGTATTCATCAAATTATCCTTGCGTAAAGGTGTGAACATATTCTTTATTTCTCAGGTATTCTTGGATGTTGTTGAAAGCGTGAATATTCTCGTTAACAGCAATGGACAGATTATCCGGTCTGATGTCGTTGGGGCATTGAAGATGAGAACATACTTGAGGTGAACTAATGTTTTATTTTCTCTGGTTCCATAGTTATTAAAGCGCTCACCTGGCTATGCCTAGGCGCAAGGTGAACCTCTTGCGCCCTTAAGCGCGCGCCTTGTGAGAGGTGACAGGCATGCTTAAGGCAATTTTTCTTGCCTCATTGAAGCGAGACGTATTGATGCAAATCAGGCCCAAAAAAACTTTTTAAAGCTCAGTCCATACCTTTAATTACCCTTTTTAATTAATTACATTACATGCATGCAACACTTATTTCTCTGTGAATGAAACTACAGTGATTTTGAACATGTAAATATAAATATTTAAAGAAATATTAAATAAATTTATTATAAAATATAAAATAATTTTTTATTTTGTTTAAAGCTTCATTCCAAAAAAAGAAACAAGTTGAAGCAAAAAATACTAAATGATTTAGTTTTTATTAAGTATAACACGGCTTTGAGGCGTCGATATGATATGCGTGATACTGTTGATCCTATTTCTTTGGATGATATAAACGATAGCAATGAATGGTTGATGGGGGATTGAATGAAAACACAAATGAAGAAAATGATTTATGATGACAATTTAACTTGGGGTGAAGTTGCACGAGCTTCTCGAGTTGGTGAACATGCCTACTATTTTATGATGAGATCTAGTGTGCCCTGAACTTGCTATACTATTTTTTTTTTTTTTTTCAAATTTGCAACTTCAATACTCATGATGTTGCATGGAGTATCTGAAGATGTGAACCTGTTATTGTGCTTGATTGATGGGCTAAGAAAATTTGTGGGTGACATGTGGGGGTCAGCATAGATTTGTAAGGATAATAAAGTATAGATTTAAGGACACTTGGTATTTATACAGCCCGATACTTCATTGACCATGTTATTTATCCAGTTTTCTTAATAACGCCCTCAAGAGGGAAAGGAATCCTTGCTGGTGTATGGTCATCATGGTCTGCTCGAGCAAAGAGATGGGAAAGAGCAACATCCCCCATTTAAAACAATAGGACTTTTTTGCTCACATATAAGGGATCCTCATTAAAACAACGTGGCCAGTAGGCTTCCTGTTGGATCTAGTCATGGCACAGTTTATGATTTGATTGATTAGAGAGTTTATAAGTTCATTATAGACCTAATTTACACAATCATTATAGAATTATCATTAAAGACTTGTTTGATTGGTCCCCGGGATAAGGTTTGGTTGTTGTTGTTGTCCTACTTGTTTGATTGGTAGGATTATCTATATTGCTCTTGTCATGGACTTTTATAAAATTAAGTTTCTGCAACGAGAATATTGTCACTTCAATATGGCAGGTTGAAAACTTATGATGCTTTGAAAATTATTTAAATGGAATCATAACGTTATCAATTTTCAATAATAAGTGTTTCAATCTGTTTGTCAGTTTCAACTTTTAAATTTTATCAAGGCATTTATAAAGTAGATGCTAGCAATTCTTAAGATGGAAATTATCTTCTTATGAAATGGAAGTTTCTTTTTAATCTTATTTTTATGTGTCTTGGCCAATAACTGGGTAGCTTCTGACTGTGTTGGTTGTATAACTCACCTGGTTTTCTCCACCTTGCTCTCTAGGTTTCTAGACATCTTTGTCTTGATATCTCATCATTGCCTCTGAACTTCCCTTATTGTCTTAAATGTTATACTCACATATGTTTCTTATTCCTATCACCTGGAGCAATCCCCCTTTAATAGACTTACTATCTTGTTCCTGCAACCTCACTCTTCATTTACCCCCTTCTTTATCTGTATTGCACCAACACTCTGAGTTAATCATGCATTTAGACATAGCTATGCCAAATCCTATTGTTCAGTTTTATGTTTCTTGCTTGCCTCAGTATCAATTTTCCATGTTGTCCTTTAAAATAACTAGTTTTATTGCAACTTTGTCCTGTATACAATTCACTAGTAGACAACTAGATACATTCCAGCTGAAAGTTTGGTGCTAAGTTCTTTACCATATTTTACAATTGAAGTTCATAAAGATCTTAATGTCTGGCAAACATGGTTGCATAGTTGTTGGAATGTATGCTTTAGCTTCGTCTTTTTTCTTGTATGAAATTATTGTTTGCTTATAATAATAAAATTGTGATCCTACAGCAATGGGTCTCAGGGTGAGAACAATAGGACCAGTGCTTCAACATGATTGCACATTTTATCTTGCTGAACCTTAGACAGTCATACAAAAGTCCACTTAAGAGGGGTGTTTTTCCTCATGTATTTTTCTAATCTGGAAGAACACCAATTCATTGATTCATTATCTGCTATCTTTTGTGGACAAATGGGATCATATAAAAGCTTACAAATATGAACACAGGGGGAATAGAAAAAACATCTAAGAGACATACTAAGTGGCTTAATTTTGTTAGGATTTACTTAATTATTTCATTGTACGAAAGGTTTATATTGTAGAGAAAAGAGATCACAGCATCTTGCCATTATTATTCTTATACATTTACCAAGAATTTTGAAGCATTAAGTCCTATTATAGAGTTAAAAATACACCAGAAGTGATTTGGCCGAATTTGTAATTTTCCCTGGGTTTATGAAAACGTTGCCCAACAATGAATGTGCCTTTATTATTGCTATTGCCTCAATGGAATTAACAAATAAACACATTGACATACCCGCTGCCTGTTTATTGGTTTATCTGTCGCTTACTGTGAACAGTGTTCTTTTTCTTACTAAAACAGGATATGAATGCCCTTTTATTATTGCTTACTTCCTTAAATGGATCTTTCAAATAATTACATCCGTCGCCACTTCATAATTTCATCAATTGCTCCTCGTGAACAATCATTTTTTTATGTTAAAACATGACATGAATGTGTTTTTCATCATTATTACTGTGCCACAAATTCTAAATCATTTGATTACTTTTTGTTGCACCAACATTTCTACACATCTAATAGTATTTCGCATGGTGAATGAAAATAGAATATCATGCCACTAGAATCATATATATGAGAAATTGAAATGTAAAATCACAGATCATACACCATTTATGCAGTGGAATGCCTGAATGTAAACTTGGGCTGAATGATCGGGTACTTTTGGAAGCCCAAGGGCGGACAACTAAGGGAAAAGCTATAGACTTAGATGATATAAAGTTTCACCAGTAAGTGGTCCTTTAACCTTCTTTTCTCTATCCCCCTCCCTCTTGCCTTTCTTTAAAGAAAAATTGAGAGGGCTGTTTGACTGTTCTGATTGTAGAGACAATATTTATCTGGGTACTGAGGCTTTTACACTGTCATTTAAGGTGTGTGCGATTGGCACGTTTTGAGAATGACAGGACAATATCCTTCATACCGCCTGATGGGTCGTTTGACCTAATGACATACAGACTCAGCACTCAGGTTACCAGCGATTGATGCTTTTGCTTGGAAAGAAAAATGTGAAAATTTGGTCTTTATTAGATGTTCTTTATGTTACCTGTATGCTTATTGCTCTGATCTTTTCAGGTAAAGCCTCCAATCTGGGTGGAGGCTCAAGTTGAGAGGCACTCAAGAAGTCGCATAGAGATCACAATTAAGGCTAGAAGTCAGTTCAAGGAAAGGAGGTGCTATCCCACTGCTCTTCGTGATTTATCATAGATGATAGCCATCTATTATAACTTTTTAGTGCATTGCGAGTTTGTCACATCAAATTTTGAAGGGTTTCTGTTATGTTTATGCCACACAGCACGGCTACAAATGTGGAAATTGAGCTGCCTGTTCCTTCGGATGCCACCAATCCCAACATTCGGACATCCATGGGCTCTGCTTCATATGCTCCTGAAAATGATGCATTGGTCTGGAAAGTAAAATCTTTTCCCGGCGGCAAGGTACGAGGCAATTCCTTTTTGCTAGATAAATCAAGGACGTTGCCAAATGTTGTGAAGTAATGTGCATGTATTCATGATGACACTTTTTTTTTTCCTTTTTCAATACTTAGGAATACATGTGTAGGGCAGAATTTAGTCTTCCCAGTATAACTGCAGAAGAGGCAACTCCAGAGAAAAAAGCTCCTATACGTGTGAAGTTTGAGATCCCGTATTTCACTGTCTCTGGCATACAGGTATGTTTCTCCACAATTTTTTACTGGACTATGTAAACATGGTTATGACTTGATGCATCAATGTCATTGATTGCTTAGGTTCGGTATCTTAAAATCATCGAGAAGAGCGGATACCAAGCTCTCCCCTGGGTGAGATACATTACAATGGCAGGGGAATATGAACTGAGACTCATCTAAGGAACCCATTTGTATGCTGTTTGGCACTTGTGTTTAAGATTTCAAGCTTTTATTACTTGGATTCACATGAAGTATGGAGATTTATTAATTTCCTCTATGAAGTACAGGAGAGTTGCAATCAGCAATATTGTTTTACACATGATTTAGCATCTATATGTTTAGTGTCGGAAGGATTCAATGCTTGTTCGAAATTATCTCTACATCACTGTTCATTTTCTTTTTAATTGAATGTATTGATAGCTTTATTACGATTATTCCCTATTTCTTTTCCATTTGTGTCAGTAAAAGATGTTCTTGAAGATGATTATCTCTTGCTTGATGTGCAAAGAAACATCTTGTAAACAATCTTGCCAGGAAACTGATAGTAGATTCGTTCAAGCAAGAGTATGCATGTATTCTTAATTTAATATCAGGCATAATTTTGTTATTGATGTGTTTTCTCTGATCGCGTTCTGCATCAGATCTGCGCTGAACACGTTTCCACAAGTTTAAATGTCTTGTATAATTTGATCAAATAGTTATCTATAACAATTTTTTACAACATATTGTTCTTTATCATAAAAAATATTAATTAATATTTTCTAATGCCATTTGAATATGCAAAAAACAATTAAAATATAAAAAAAGCAAGAGGAAGAAAATAGAATTTAAGAAAAAACTAAACATATTAATAGGTGCCTAGATAATCACATGACTGCCATAACACAAAAAGCAACAAAGTTAAACTCATGAAAACAAAGGCTACTACTACCTTTAATGATTTCAACTTTTGAATGGAGATTTGTTTTTTTTAGCTGAAATTAAGTTAATTATGCTCTAATAAAGCCTTCAAAAGATATGCTATAATCAATCACTTAACATAAGTTGACTACTAACTCTATATCTATTGACTATTGCAAAAAGAAGAGCTTGGAGCTGCCTCCTAATCCAGGCTCAAACTGCAGACAGCACTGGATCTTGTTGTCTAGTTCTTAATCATGTATAATACAATATAATATATATCCCTATAGGTGAGGAGATCAGATCAGCCAAAAAGCTCACTGAAAGAAAAAAGAAGCTCCTAATGATTCCATTCCATACTAGTCCAATGGATTTCTGAACTTTCTAGGGACAAGCTCAACTGGAGTTCTCTTTTTGTTGAGTTGTTGGTAAATGAAGTCAAAATAAAGTATAATAAGACAGAGAAGAGCTTTAACATCCCCAAAAGTCCACATTACTGTTCAGTGTCAGATCATAATCTTCAGATTACTGAACCATTAACACCTCCATGACCAGTGCTGCAGGAAGTGCATGGCAAGGAAAACCTTGATCATGGAGTTAGAATCATATGCATGGTGACAGTGGGGCACGTTCGGGTGCTGCTACTGTATTCCAGCATGCAATCTAAAGCCTGCCCTTCACTGGGAGGACCCGTGGGGCCCCTGTGTCCACCCCTGCTCCCTGAGAAGTCCCCATCAATGCTTCCTTCCTCCCCAATCCATCCAACACGCAGCCATCATCATGCTCGGGGTCGAACTACTGCACCAGTGCTGGTTCATGCACGATCCTCTAGGGTTGAATTTTCATGCGACAGACGTCATTTCTTGTCTCTATAAACTGGTCGTGCATGGCTAGCTCATAAAAAGGGTGGGAGGGAATGGTGAAGCTCTATGTGTTGTCCTCCATGAGAGAAACACTGAGGTATCTGCTAGGCTTAGCAGGGCCAAGTGGGTTTGGATCCAGTGTCACTGCTGAGCAAGTCTCACAAGACATTTACTCTTCAAACCCTCGCGATCTCACTGCGATCATCACTGGTATAGTTCATTCATCTCTCTTTCAAGCAAAATTTGCATGATTATTGATCACTTTTGCTCAACTACAGGAGCAACCTCAGGCATTGGGGCAGAAACTGCAAGAGTGCTCGCGAAGAGAGGTCTGAGGCTGGTCATCCCTGCGAGGGACCTCAAGAGAGCTGCTGAGGTCAAAGCATGGATCCTAGAGGAGACTCCAGACGCAGAGATCTTTCTGATGGAGATGGATCTCAGCTCATTTGCTTCCATCCTGAGATTTTGCTCCACTTTTTTGTCACTTCGATTGCCACTCAACATCCTCATGTGAGTAACCAATTCTTCACTGATCATGAACATCGTAGAGCATGAAGCTTACTCTTTCAGTGTGCAGAAACAATGCTGGGAAATACTGCAAGAAGCTTCAGTTCACCAAGGACAAGTTTGAGATGACCTTCGCTACAAACTATTTAGGTAAGCCATGCATGAATGCATGCTTGATTCTCATATTTGCATGTACAGTTTAAATTTTGAATTCGGAAACTAATTAAATTATTAATTGGAGTCGAAATCCCTGGCAAGTCCTATCTGGCCTCCATTTTGTTCAATTGAAAAAGGAGGAACGAATCATATCATGAGCATCAATTGCACTCTCTCTGTTTCCCTTTGCAGAGTGGCAGCAATTGTGATAAAAGGAAAAGGAAAGTGAAACTATTGCATGATCCTTCTTAATTCATCACCTTGAAAGAGCAAGAGCTCGTGTGCATTGAGATTGAGAACATTTTATCTGACAACAAAAGTATACGCCACATAATTGCAGTCTTGAAGTTTGAAACTAAAAGGAATTAGTCTTAGTTTGTCTCATTAGGTTTTAATCTGTCAAGAACATATTTTCTCTGTAGGTCATTATCTACTTACTGAAAATTTGCTGGAAAGAATGATTGAGACATCAGAAAGAACAGGAACTGAAGGGAGGATTATTAATGTGTCATCAGTGATCCACACTTGGGTGAAAAGGAAAAGATTCAAGTTCTCTGACATGTTAAATCCGAAGGAGTAAGAAAGAAATTTTAGCTTAAGTTTTTGGCTTATTTTGCACCAATTTGGAAGGACACAATGGTTCTTCTTTGCATGCAGATACAATGGCACAGTAGCTTATGCACAGTCCAAATTGGCAAACATTCTGCATGCCAAAGAAATTGCTAAAAGATTGAGAGTATGTGCAAATAAAACAGATTTATAGTCAATTTAAAATTTGTGCAGGAAAGAAATGCAAAGTTAAAAATCAATGCATTGCAGGAAAGAAATGCAAAGTTAACAATCAACGCATTGCATCCAGGGATAGTGAAAACTGGAATCATAAGAGATCACAAAGGCTTGATTACAGGTTTGAACAACACTTAGATGGAAATGTTCATAAAATGACTATTGATGTTCTGTTATCATCCATTACAGATTCAATGTTCTTCGTTGCAGCAAGGCTACTAAAATCAACACCACAGGTGGGATATCTACTTTTTTTTATTTCTTTTTTTTTTTTTTATATAGATAAAAAAAATTCTGCTTAATTCTTTGTTTAAATCATGGCTGCAGGGAGCAGCAACAACTTGCTACGTTGCTTTGAGCCCTCAATTAGTTGGTGTCTCAGGAAAATATTTTACCGACTGTAATGAGAGTTCTTGCTCAAATCTAGCAAACAACGAGATGGCAGCTCAGATTCTGTGGCGGAAATCGCACTCACTGGTTCTAAATCATGTGTTGCAGATGAAAAAAGAGAGTTAGATGAAGCAAGTGTTGATGGCTGTTTTCAAGTTTTTTTTGGTACCTGGTATATATACATGTGAAGTTTAAAGTTTGCTATCTGTTCTATGTCAGAAAAAAAACATTTCACTTTCTATGTAAAACTCAAAGTTTGTTTCAACCCGCTAATCTTGGGACACACAATGTAGTAAAATATAGGTTAAAAAAGTCCAAAAAGAGGTATCATTCATCTTAAATTCAGCATCATTTAAATTAAAATCTAGTATATTTTTTATTCAATTGGGTATTATCTACAATAGGTCGATCAACATTATCAAGGTACATACTTAATCAAAGTATCTAATCCAATTTATTAGGCACAAAATATCCACACACATTTTTTTTAGAGGTACGTGATAAAATATAGATACAAAAGTCCAAAAAGATGTATAATTTCTCCTAAATTCAATACCTTTAAACTAAAATCTAGTGTTGAGCACTATCTACAATAGGTCAATCAACATCATCTATTTGTATGAATATGAGTTCAATATACATACTTGATCAAGGTACATAATCTATTTTATTAGGTACAAAATATCTAAAATAAAATATATATGTGTGGTTTAATTAGGTATAATTGTACAAGATTGTCAATTAGTATGGATTAGAGAATTAAAGTAAAGTAATATGTTTCACCATAGAGAGGGAAAATAATTTTCAGACTGATAACAAATTTAAAAGTTTATATGGAGATTTTATGACAATTTTTCGTTATTTTGTAAGTGCTAGATTTTGATTAAAGAGTTTTAGCAGATAAAACATCTAAAAGA
>JBAMIE010212347.1:0-10213 GCA_037177295.1 Kaempferia parviflora
GTGTTGACACATCTCTGTAGCAATTGAGACTTTGAGAGTAAAGTCCAACCAGCCTAGTTTATAACATTGAGATCACTAGTTGGAAATGTTTCTTCTATTCTATGGCACGAGATTCCAAACTAAGCTCCAGTTGAAAGACATGGATAAGCAACAGTATAGCTAGCCGTTCTCTGTCTATTAAACTGTTCGTTTAAAGATTGTTATGATTAAATGAAAAATCCATTAAGATTTTCTGCTCAGAAGAAATGCGAAACAACTACAATGGAGATAAATTTGAGGACTTGATCGTGTGTGATTGTCATGGATTTAAAGAAAAGAGAACATTTTAGAAGCAGTTAGACTAGCTTTATGCTGGAATAAAATGTGGGGCAGATATTAAACAAATACGTATAGCTGAGATAAGTATTTCACAGTAGATGTACTGTATGATTTATAACAAACAATTGGGTAATGAATAATGAAAGGGAAAAGTTATGGACCTCGTAGAATTCAGGTAGAGATGCAACTACAGAACCTCCAAACCAAACTGCAGACCTCTGAATAGGGTGGCTTACAACGTTAACCTCCACCGGCTGAGACTGGAAACAGAAGAAACATGGTCACATTTGTCCAATAACATATAAAATGTCAACAAGACCAAACTTACTTTTACATCCACACCAAGGCGAGCATTGGATGTGGTGATTCGATCATCAACTATTCTCTTTAAATCCTTCTGCAATCTTTTTTGGAAACCTTTAAACATAGTTGATCCCCCGGATAAAACTACATTCTAAAAGAAGTTCCAAAAGCACAAAAATTAGTAGTCCTTTTGCTATCTGATAAATGATGTTAATAAAATGCAGTTTAGTTGATTCTGTTATAGATTATACCTTATATAAACCCCTTCTGGTGTCAATTGGTGTTGACTGAACACAGTTGTCAATTACTTCAGATAACGGAGTACCATAGTCACTAATGTAGATTTCAGGATGAAAGAAAACCTGCACAAAGAATTAGATGTTTTGTAAAGAAGGCAGCAGCGGGAAGAATCAAAAAGACTTAAATTTGAAGATGAGCATACAAGAATGTTATTTTATGAATAATTTTAAAATTTAATTTCCATGTGTCATCAGGAAGCACTAAGTGAGGAAAAATGTATAGCACATCATATCCAATAGAATTTAATTCTCCTTACATTTAAATTTTAATTCTCCCTGTTTCAGAGCTCATGACAAGCTCCTTCAATCAAATTTATCTATTATGTATGAAAAACACTCATAAACCTTGTGAAGCCAGCTGGTTGGAACCAACCATCAATAACCTTTTCATCATAAAGTACCGATTGCATAAAGTTCAAAGTTTGGAGTCGATGTTGATTGACCCGAGTCTTATAGCGGCACCAAACAAATTATTCTAGTCAATCTCTAAATAATACAATAGGTTTTTCACAAACATCAAGGGCAAAACTTGTCAGGACAATATGCATTAGAAAGTAGATAATGACATGCAAAATAGGCTAAGACAGGAAGCAAATTCAAAAACATTCAAAAGAAATAAAAACATTTTGAGTAACAAAGACAGGTTCCTATCTTGAAGATGAAAAGATTTAAAATGACAACTGACCTCAGGTCCAAGAAAGCGTTCATAGCCAACATCAAATGAAAAGGGCACCCTGGTCTTTGGTTTAACGCCAGCCCATTTCTTGATGTACTTGTCAGGCTTCTTGTCATGTTTACTGTACTCCTGAAATCATCCAAGTTATCATTACTAGAAACCTGCATGTATTATGTGATCATGTATGGACAAAAGAATATGACAAGATGTTTATTAAGAAAAAGAAATGTTTTTTAAGCTAGCTAAGCATACATAATATGAAATTGAAATTACTTTCATCATGTAATAAACCAAAAAAAAAAACCTACTACCACATCAGTTTTGTTAAATATTAACAAGTTACAGGCATAGACCCCTAAACACACGCACACTTGGAGTTTATATTCATGAGAGGGCATCCAAAATACCAAAATAATAACACAACTCACTAGGGAGATGAAAGCAAAATATCCTTATCTTTGTTAAATTTCTATCCATATATTTGGAGCTCACAGGGACCCTAGATTCTAGATATGTAATGACTCAAATCCAAATAACTCTCCTTCCCTTAATTGCGGCATTTGTAGGTGAATCCTAGCCAAATCAAATTCAATGACCTGTCTCCTGCAAATGAAAGCCATAATTGCAGCCCCTGTCAGTGTTCAGCTAGCCTTATCTTCTATAAGAGAGACGGTTAAGTTATCATTTTTCAAACAGAACCCTTTCTCTGATTCAAGGTGGAAGGAGCTTGAATCATCTTCTATAAAAGGCCCACACATGGTAGTCAGAGGTTAATTAAAGCCAGGCCCGATAGTTGATTTAAATGAAAATTCTATGCCAGCCTCAGTGGGAATTGGAAAATTGAGCCACTCATGTAACAGGAAAACAGAAGTGACAGGTTGTTTGAATAGAATAATATATGATGAACATCATACCTTCAGCTTAGGTCAAAATTAAAGAGAATCAAATTAATCTTAATTTTCATCCATTTAAGATAGTTCACAATCCTCACAAATGGAAGCAGAACAACTCAATACAAAATAAATATATCCATAATTTGAAATGTAAGAGTTACCTTGACAATATCTGAAGATGTGTAACAGTACATTTCCTTCACCTTCCTAGCTATTCCAAGAGAATCTTCTGGTGGAATAAGCTCTCCTCTTTCCTGAACGAAGTTTAGTTGTAGCTAACTGTGAACACATCATATCTATGCAATCTTTTTTATCTAGGAAAAATGAAGTAAAGCTGACCCATTCTGCTAAATTAAAAAAATTGAAATGACATGTACAGACATACTAGATACACTTGACGCACAAGAATTAAACCCTATCACTATCCAAGGAAGTTCAACTATTGGGTATCACGAAAAAATCTTCTGGTCTAGCTATTTATATCAAACTTAAGAACCAAAATTTACTTAGTTTGTCCTTCTCTGCTGTTGCTTCAATTAAGTTGCATTTCTTAAAGAAAGAGCAAAACAAATATTGAACATGATAACTGTGCAAAAATCAAAAGAGATCCCACAATGTGAGCACTTTGTTTATACTATCAATATGTTGATAGATGTGTTACTGGGCTGCGTCCCTATATTACTGAAGTTTAGAGAAAGAAATTCTTTTTCAACAGTCTGATAATGAGTGAAAAAATTTGAAGCCCTACTTTTTTCTAAGATCTGTCTTAGAAGATATCTCCTATTAACCAAGAACAATCAGTACAGGTGAAGCTTCAATGAAATCCTGATGGTGCATTAAAGCATAACTGCAAGATGAATGCAAATAAAGCAACAAAATGATATATGTACCACCTAATACATGCTGTCCTATTTCAACCCTCTCTTATCTGCTACAGCTGTTGCATTCTTTCATGAAGATTCAATCATTGAGCGGAATAATAATTAAAATACTATGTCATTGAATAATAAGATTCAATTTAGTTTAAGAGCCCGTCTTGGTGCTAATCACAACTGAATATTATGTTAATTAATATTGGATAATTGTAAGTCAAAAAACAAATTGAATAACACACCAATCAGAAAATTTTGAATCATTAAAAGAAAATGAGGGATGCAGTAATATGCAGAATTGTATGCAGTAGTTTGGACAAAAAAAAGTATTAATTGCAAATTTGCAAGAGCATATGAAATGCCGTCTATGGATTGCCAACACAAGTTATTTAAATAGACATAACATAACTTTGAGAATAGATATTCTAGAACGACCAAAAAAATCATTAAATCATTAAAATTTCAAATAACATTTACTAATTTTAGCACGGAGAGGATGGGAAAAAGAGATGGAAATGGCACATGACAACATGCTGCACTTCTAAACCAGAAATAATCAGAAAAGGGCAGTGGTGATCCAACAAATATTGAAATCACATCAATATATTTAC
Organism: Kaempferia parviflora; assembly: GCA_037177295.1. Lineage (NCBI taxonomy): Eukaryota > Viridiplantae > Streptophyta > Magnoliopsida > Zingiberales > Zingiberaceae > Kaempferia > Kaempferia parviflora. The sequence continues at coordinate 3,973 of JBAMIE010212347.1, forward strand.
ACCATACTGAAACTCTCAGTAGTGTGTAATATTTCCTCAAAACATCCATGTATGCATCCAGTAACAATATACACTTTATGATCCAATAGGTAGAGAAGAATTTCACCTGTAGAAGTTGTAAAACAATTTGAGTCACGTCATTGCCAGAAATTGGGAAAGATTTGATGCTACTTCCAATTATATAGCCATCTACAACAGGTACAACATGAGTAGCTCCATCTCCAATGTCAACTACGACTCCTGTCATTTGAGGCTGACAAAATAAACCAATCAACCTTAAAGAGAAAGTATACAGAGCACACAGAGATATGCAACTCAAATAATGAGAAAATTTCGTTCACAATGAAGATAAGTTAAGATAGCTGCTTATATTAAAAACAAATTGGCAAAGGATTTACAATAAATTGGAGAAGGGGGGAGAAAGATGTAGCCTGCTGGGAAGCTTAAATGCCAATATTACATTAGGAGAATATCCATTTCACATGTATTTGACAGAAAAACATTTGAACAATATTTTTATTCTTTCCCTCAAAATTCCAAATCATACAAATAAAGTTCATGAAGCATATTCTCCTCATCGAACTTCTAGAATAAAATACTCATAAATCCATTATTCAAAACATTGTGCTTCAGAACTATGGCCAAAAGAAGAGCAGTTATCATCATCACCATCATATTGTCCCAATTATTTAGCATGAATCTTATCCTCCATTGAGCTCTATACAACACAATATCACTAGTAACATTTAAATTAATTAAACTATTTTTTATTTCCTTAACCAATGCATTCTTTGGTCTCATAACCTTACACTTTCCATTCTAATAAATTTAACATTTCTAACATAGAAGTTTTCATCCAAACCTGAATCCTCTTATTTTGTCAGATATTAAAACCGCACGTATTTACTTTTGCACATTAGTAATTTAAAATTTTTATCCTTTTTAGTAACCCCACACGTTAGTCCTACGATTTTCAAGCCTGCCACATGTTACTTTCTAACAGCCGACCGCTCCAATCTGTGAAACGGTGGATTGAACTAGATCTTTTAAAATTTCCATTTTATCCTAAGAGGCTAAGAGGAAGAACAGTCATCTGTAGGAATTCAAATGTCAATAATGAATCATAACTTGTTTTAAAAAAAATCTGAATGCTAACGGCAGAGATGACAACAGGTATTGAAAATACTTGCCATTGACTTCTTATTCATTATTTAAAGTTAATTTGAACAAATTATGTAAAACATTTGCTGTAAATGGAAAAAAAAACAAGTTTCAAAACATCCTACAACTTATAAACTATTTCTAAACAATGATTTTTCTATCAAGCTAAATCTGTATCGAAGAAAAAATTTCCATGAGAAAATAAATGAGGTAAAATTTCAGAAGAGGTACAATGCAGAAAAAGAGACCTAATAAAAAATTAAAAATCTTGAACTGAAAATCAAAGATATCTCGACAACCCAAGTTTCACCGTGAAGCATAGGTAAGTTTAAGTATGGGGAAGTAAACTTAAGTATCTAGGCAAGCACCAACAGCTATTGATACTGCTCTTACAAGACAACAAATGAAGAGGTGGGTGGATGGCAAAAAAATCAAGTATCATGGTCAATATCATAATAACAGTCATGGAAGACTGTAGCTCTTAAGAAATATTATGGGAGTAGTTTTCAAAATTGAAGCATAAAAAGTATCTAACTAAATATAATCAACTGTAGAAAAAGTAATGGCATATGGACTAGATTAATTTATTTCAAACTTCCAACAAATATATATTAACTAAAATACTTCACTAACTTTGTCAGTTGAGCACCCAGCAGATAGCGCAAGGATTGGTTGGACTGCTATATAAAGTCCAGGGACATTGAATGTTTCAAACATGATTTCTCCCATATACTCGCGATCTTCTGGGGAAGTGATTGGGCTCTCAGTCAAGAGAAAATAGTGATCCTCAGGATCACAATTTAAGTAATTGTAGATGCACTGCTGCCAGAATTTTTCCATGGTGTCCCAGTTAGTAACCTACAAAAATTTTAGTTTATTGACATAGTCTAAATGAAGGAATGTTCTGAAGCACAAACTGAAGCATGATGCACATGAAAACGATGTCAGACATGCCGTACTATGTTAGTAATGCATTAAAATTGCAAAGGATAATTTGCTGGTGAAGACACCAATTCACATGTAATCAGCAGAAAATATTGCATGTTTTGAGCTCAGATGAACAGAATTAGTTTGTTTGTTGATTAAATTCTTCTGAATAAAGCCTAGGTAGTAATGGTAAATAACCATTAAAACACACCTTACTGCGTTGTATAGGGTAACTGAGATTGTAAACTCCACTTGTGGGCAGTGATAGAGCCTCTTCTCCAATGAAATAGTCAAGATCAGCCATTATTCCGGCATTATACTGTGCTAAATAATTTCCCATATTGCGACCATCTGACTGGTTCAGGAAAGACTCATTAACAGCTACAACAGTAGGAATAGAAAAAGATGGCTCAACATTGCCAGCCAACCCCACTTTAGTATACCTGTAGAAAGAAAATTCATATAGGCAAGATAAAAGTGTAGCTAAACTTTATGAAGGTGCATTGTCCATACAAATAATATAAGGATGTTGCATTTAAGTCGAATATCAAGCTTCCCGGTGAATACACATTTAATGAATGAAACTATAATTAATTGTTCTCAAATCCTTTGATACTTTGATTCTTCATCTATCCCCAATGTAATTATGTCCCGAACTGAGACTCCAAGTGGACACCTAGCATTAGAAATACTTTTTTGGTCAAATGTAAAATTTCAAAAATAGTCGTGTCAAAGACTTGGATCTATACCCATGTTAGATATTCATGCCCAATTACTATTAACCTCACTCAAAACTATTGTCACCTATACCTACCATTATTCAAATATCCAAGTTATTTCAACAAATCTTTATGATTCCAAAATGAAAAAAATAAAAATAAAAAAATAAAAAAATTAGTTATTCTCAAAAACAATCAAATGCCACAAAAATAGAGCTAATTTGCAAGGTAAAAACTTGAGTAAGCTTTAGAGTGCTAACAGGGATTGTCAGATCAATTTTTATCCTTCTATGCGACTTCTTTTTGTGATACTCAAGCTGGCCTCGGACTAATTTCTCTTTCAGCAGAAGATATTGATCTAGTTTGCAAATAATAAGGTCGTCCTTTATGGGGACAAGAACTTACGCTAGGAATAGTGACCAGTTCTTTTTGGGTCTTTGACCAAAAGGTGTCTTGATGCCACACTGGAATAGCACCCAGTTTGATGGATAAGTTATAGGGTACAAAAAAATCTGAGTTTCTGACATAAAAACCAAATGTGCTCTGGCTACTAATCCATTAGAAAAAAGAAGAGTTGCTCAGAATATCACCTCTACAACAATACATTTATGCATTCTATTTATTATTGCAACAAGTAGGATTTAATTTAGATTTAAATGAATAAACATATTTGATAGTTCTGAAAAGTATGCCATTTAAGAAAATTTAGATGTGTCATTTGAAGAGACGGTACTTAATTAGGATTTGCTATGAGATACTTAAACAATAGGTTCCAGTGTGGTACTTGAAATTGCCCGGTTACAGCATGTCAAAAGAGATGCACAGTAGAGTGTGACACATTGACAATTTTTAGAATTGACAAACCCATCCGTACATTATAGGTTTCAGCTCTATAATAACTAAAGCAATCCAAAATTGCTCGCCTCTAGTTTTGCATTGAATATATATAGTAATCAGGTTAATAATCCTCCTAAGTAATTGCTGATGGAAGCAATTAAACTCTTCACCAAGAGTTAGCAGCCTAATATCATTGCTTCAATAAAATGTCACAATAAACTGGAAGGCCAACTTAGACCCTTTTTTGGACTCATCAAACTCCAACAAACTAGCTTCACTCATTGGAACCATGTTTCTGTACAAATCTTATGAAAGAATTTGAAGCTCCAGGAGAGATAAGGCTTGGTTATGTCGCATATTATAACAGAAATGACTCTAGGAGAATAGGAAATCATTCCCAGAGTCAGAGTTACGAGACCATTAATATCAACGCCCAAGGAAACCGCATGACAAGGTACCAACAACAAATGACTTCCAAAAAGGCAGTGCACCCCCATCAAAGAGGGCTGCCACCGTTCCTAACAAGTATTTTGCTATATGTATATAAACATTCCGATCGACTATTTCTATCATCGACAACAAACACACACAATCAAAATAACCCGTTCAAATAAAATGAGTTCCAGACGGGAAATTCACAGATCAAGATCAAGAAGGCGAAGGAGGCGATACCCGGTCCCGTTGTCGATGACGACGGCGGGTCGGAGAGATGCGTCCATTCGAGGGGGATTGCAATGTGGAACCGCCGCCGAGATCCGAGACCGGCTCGGGGCGTCCGCTCATGATCTCCGGCGACCGGCGCCGCGCCAGGCGAGGAAGGCGACAGTCGGAGCCGCTGAGACAAACGGATCGCGCTATCGCCAAAGCTAGGGATTCCAAGTTCGCCTCCTCTTCCTCCGATTGAGGGATGGGTCCTCGCCCCCCTCCTTGAACGCGTCGCGGATCCCGTGGGAAGGGGATCGGGGAAGCTAGGGCGACACCAAGACTTGGTCTTCGCTTTCTCGTTCCTCAGTCTGCGGCGGCGACGCTACAGATGATTACCAGTTCTCATGCGCCAATTGCCACGTGCCATTTGACTTCCTATTTACAAAAAGTAACAGTAGTTAATACGTCGAACCCGACTAAAACCTGATTAATCTTTTTTTAACAGCATTAGTACGATCGAATATTTTTATGCCGATCGTTTTCTTCATTTAATTCAATTGATCATCGATCAACAAAAACATACTGACCGTCGAATTTCGACACACCCAAGTATATACCTCCCTCATATCTTAACCATTTTACACTTATGGCTAGTAGCCACCCGTGATTTACCTCCTCCGTGTTGGCTCTGGTACGGGTCGACGGGGGCGCTGGGGGCGAGCGATTCGTCTTTTTTGCCACATACTGACCGCTAACAAATTCCTTCCGCGTTGCTGAGTATACTTTTTCTATATCTAACCATTTATATGATTGATAGTTATTTATAATTTACTTCTTTTGTATTAGCTCAAACACATAAAAAAAATATGTGATAATTAAGACACAAAAAATTATCTTTATATGGAGCAACTTGAAGAAACTATTTTACCTCTTTTTCATAGACACCTTGAAGAAACAATTTTTATGGAGCAACCACCTGGATTCATCCACCCGCAACTTTCAACACATGTGTCAACTTCAGAAATCCATATATGACATTCGACAAGCACCTCGTGCATTGTTTCATCGTCTATCTACCTCTTGTCTGATATTATTTATTTTTAGTTTTTTTTACTTTATATTAAATAAATATATTTAATAAATAAAATTTTAATTTAATTTGTAATATATCAAATATTATCTCGATTTTTTTTATTTTTATAAAAAAATAATATTTTTATAAATATAAATTAAATACCTATTATATGTTCTAAACATCCAAAATTTATTGGTTTTTAATTTTTTTTAATTTAATACTATAATATAATTAGGAAGTCTAAACTCTAGAGGTAAAATCTTAATTTTTTAAAAAAATATTTTTATCCCTAGAGTTCAAGCTTTCCAATTGGTGTATAATATTCAAGTGGTAAAATTTTAAGAATTTACCTTTAGGATTTAGACTTTCTAATTTAATTATAGTGTTAAGTTAAAAAAAATTAAAAATGAATAAATTTTAGATATCTACCAATATCATAATATTTTTAGGATTTATATTTAAATAAATATTGATATTTTTAATTTAAAAAAAAAAGAAAAAAAAAACCTGCGCGCACAGTGTCGCACAGTCGAACACTGTACGTGCAAGACAATTAACCCGTTCAGATCTCTTAACGCGTTAATTGTCACAGCATCCGTTGCATTCGTTTGAATGCGTTAAAAGCGTTATAACATCGGCGTTTAATGCCCGATTTCGGCTTCTCTCTCACTTCGCAGAGTTCACCTCCCTCCCGCGCGCAGTAAAATTTCGGCTTCTCTCTCATTTCGCAGACCTCACCTCCCTCCCTTCTTTCAAATCCAAAGCCCTAATCCCCCTCCTTCCCACATCCCGCTCCTCTATCCGGCGAACAGCCCTCCTTTTGAAACAAAAAATCCTCCGGCGAACAGCTCCTTTTGAAACAAAAAATCCCTCTTCC
>JBAMIE010212365.1:0-10211 GCA_037177295.1 Kaempferia parviflora
AAGTAAGCATGAAACTTTGGAATTTAGTTACATGAGACCATAGGATTCTTAATCACCATATATCCACATTTCTGATTCTTTTATGCCCCACCCTTTGAAGAGTAATTATATATTATGACCATATACAAACAAAATAAATGTACAAGAAACTAAACCAAAATACTGAAAATTTTATGTTTTTCTACTTATTCTATTATAATATGTACATGTAGACAGAAAAAAAAAAAGCAGATAAAAAGATTATAATAGAAATGATATGTTAGAGCTAACAAACACATTGCCTCCACATTGTATGCTAATCATCGTCATCAAGTAAAGCAGAAATTTTTCCACGGTAGAAATCCTATTATTTTATATTGTATATTTTTTGCAAGCCGTATAGAAAATTATAGAAATTTAACCACTCCAATTTATCAGTAATCCTCATTTCCTTTGTGTGTAAAGGAAGATGAAAATCCAGTAATGGGGATTCAGATCGTTGGGCTCATCTAAATGAAAAGGAAGTTATATGCGATTTGATTTCAGTTTATAAATAAGGTGACTCTACAATAACTAACACTCTTTTCCTTTGTTCAAGATAAAATCAAGCAAGATAAAAGAACAGGGCGATCCAATAAAGAGTCAAATATATCAACCCATTACCAGGATTCCAGCAATCCAGTTGATATAAAAAATAATCAATGAAGAGTCAGGCACTTTTTTATGGCCCTTTTCAATATCGTTTATATGAACTCTTAGTAACAACATTTGCTATGAACTTTAGTTGAAATTTGGTGCTCCATACTGGTAAGAATAGGACTCTGGTTCCTCTATGTTACTGGGCATTTCCTATACTTTCTTCGCTTTTGAACTTACATCCCTACTCCATCTTTAATTCAAAACGGTAATAAATGCGAAACCTGGAGGCGAAGAGGTGCGGGCGGAGGAGCGAAACAGGCGCGACGGCAAGAGATGAGGGAGGAGTAAGGGAACAAGTGCGATGCCCGGAGAAGGGCAATGGATGTCAGCCCATCGACCGTAGGTAGCGCCGCCGGCTCATCGAGTTTGTGGAGAAGACGATCGGCAGAGTGTCGCGGACTCGTCCCAACAGAAAAGTAGGTTTAATAATTTTGACATCCGAAATTAATCCGGATTCGTCAAAAACTTAAATGGATCGGATAATAAATTTGGGGTCCGTGGCTTAGACTCAGACTCGGAGAGTCAGCCGGATTGGTCTGTTTCTATGAGATCCTCTGTCTCATTTTTTTTTTAGTCCTTATATTTTATTAATTAATCGGATGAATCATATTAAATTAAATATTTTGAGATCTGACTTGATCTAATGTGATTCATCTGATCAATCTGGAGCGTAGCTAGATAGGAATGGAGGAGTGCGATCGCCCCCTCTAAAATTTGGAAAAAAAAATTATTACAATGATTTTTTTTTCAAAACAAGATCTAGTTATAACTTTTAAAATTTTATGAATTTTTTTACAAAAAGTTAAATTAAATCTCAAACACCTTAGCCCTTTTTCTTCTCTCTTTCCTGTGTAGCCGTCTTTCTTGTGCTTTCTTCTTCATCTCCTAATCCTCTTATTCTTTTTTCCTAATCTGAATTTTACCCTTAAAATCCTCCGTCGAATGTTATTGTCGTCCACCTCATTATAACTGTACGTTGTTGTTGTCACACGCTATTGTTGGTAGGGCCGCTGTCATTTGCTTCCAGTGTTGCTTTCGTTTGCTTCCAACGCTGCCTCGTTGCTTTGCCAACGTTCAACAACAAACGTCTTTTGATTAAGGTTAGTTTGATATCCTTTATGAATTTAACAATTGTGTTTTGATGAAAGAAATGATTGTATTATGTCTTGTCATTTAATACAATTTTAAATGGATATTTATATCAGCACAATGGATATAAATAGCTACACAATTATAAAAAGAAGCATGATGATTCTTATGTATGAAAAGTTGATGAATTACAAAGTATAAACTTTATTTTATCATATTGTCACATTAGAATGATTATTTAGATTATAATGAGGATTTTATACGTAGGAATGCTAAATATTACGAGAAAGCAAGATCATAAATGATCTTGCACAATGAGTTATAGATAAGCTTAGTCATCAACTTATCGTTGTTTCAACTTGAACAAAAGGTTAATGTCGAAAATTTCTAATTTAAGTTCAATTTTGGCTCTTTAAATTTGAAATTTAGACTTTTAAATTGTGAAAATCAACATACACTTATGTTTGAAATTTTTGAAAATCGCTCCTCTTGGTTAAAAATTGCCCCTCCTGGTCAATAATCCTGACTACGCCACTTACTCTCAAGTGTCAATTTCCTTTATAGCTAATGACGTGAATACTCCTATATAATCAAATACTTTGTCTCGACGATTATGAAACTATTCTGCAATCTTCCTCCGTGTTGTTTATTAGTCTTGTAATTTAGAGTTCTTGCGTGTCCTTGAACAATGCATTCATGCTTTAAGAACAATTCGTGGTCAACATTGAGTATCTTTTATTAGGGAACTGTGCATTTGCCCATTTTGTAGGTTCTATATTATCCATCTATAAGCATTTGCATATCTATCTGACATAGTTTGCATGATTGGATCATATTGTAGAATTGTATTTGCTCTAACTGCAGCTCAAAACAATCATAATACAAGTCTATCACGAGTATCCGTAACCATATTGCAAGACAAGTAATTACAACATAATCCATTGCAGATAATATTCTACGGTGTCTATCAAATATGATTGTTATATTTGTTTGATCAACGGTAGGAAATATCTTTAGATGATTTATAAATCACTCCCAGCCACACTCAAACTTAGCAATTGCAAAGTCGACTGGAATAAGATTTCCATTACCATCTACGACTGTCAATAAAACACCAGGATACTTGCCACTTAGATGTGTTGCATCAATTCCAATTAGTTTACGAATATATGTTCAAAAAACTCTTTCACATGCACCAAAAGCCCAAAAACAACGTTGAAATTTATTATCACAATTTGTTTTCAATGTAGCATGTGTACCTGAGTCTATATTTTAGCTCGCGTAAAAGTCTAGGGAGATCACTGATAAACCGTGTTGTCGTGATACATTTACAAACAATAATACCAAAACCCCACTACACTAATATAACATAGGAAATGACCTAGATCGTCTCTCACAAGGAATGTAACCAGTGAATTCTAATCTTAAGATCAAGTTATTCAGAACTGGGGTTTGGGTTTTCAAATGCTAAAGCTAAGAGTACAGACTGGAATTAAATGCAATCGACATGAATGCAAATTCACTAAACCATGAACACGAAGGAAATAATGGAAACATGAAGTGATACAACTAATGAAATTGAAAACTCGCTAATCTGCATCACAACACCATTCATGAAGCAATTCATAGAGAGTGTGTAAACTAATAGAGAGTGTGTAAACTAAACTATGATCACGAAGCAATTCATGAAAATATAAAGCAAGGGAACTAAAGATCATCCAATTGATAGGAAATCAAAACAAATCATCTAAGAATGCAAACCAACTCATGAAAAATCACAAAAACAAGTAATCTAAACTAACCTAATCTACTAAACTGAATGAAATCAAGCATGAACAATAACATCTAGAACAGATGCAAATAAACAAAACTACCAATCAAACTTCCAAAGATCAAATGCATAAGGAATTAAATCAACATTCTTCCAATAATTCAATCACATGAATAAGGAAACAACACTCAAACAAATGAAGAATCTCTGGATCAGAATTATGGTTACAACCCAATGGTGCTGTCCAGATTTGATGTGGGTTGCAGAGGATGAAGATGGAGAATGGAGTCGGTTAGCATGAAGGAAATTGGATCTTGGATGACAATGAACCGCTGAGGAAGGAAAATCCCTTAACATCGTTGGAATTGAGCAAAGATGGCCAGGAGAAGGGAATTCCCCTTACTTCCAATGGGGTTTGCGGTGTGGAACGCCGGCGCAGATGGATGAAGTAGACGCTCGGATGATGGCGTTGCGGGATGGAATGGAAGACGGATCACTCGAGCTTGAATGGAGCGGTTTGGAAAGGGAAATCCCCTTAATCCCAATGGTGGGTTCTAGTGATCAATGATGAAGGTGAAAGATGATCCCCTGTTCTGGCGCACCCGATCTCTTGTTATTGCCGATCCGAATTGACATGGATGAGGTGGGATCACAGATGAGGCAAGAAAGAACTCGTCGATTCAAATGAAGAAGGAAGGTAATCCCCTTAACCTCTCGTGGATCCGGTGGATCCGGTGGAGGTGGCTTGCTGAGATGGATAGAATTGCGGGCGATGGAGATGATAACAGCCGGAGCTTTTGATGAAGGTGGAGATGAGGATGGACGAGGAAGCTCCGATGGCCGGCAGTGGCAATAGAGCTCTCTCCTCTTCTCTGTTGTCGCGCGCTCCCTTCTGTTGACGATCTCTCCAGTTAATTGTACCTTCCCATTTGAATCAGATTAGAGATGTTAATGTAGCTTCCCATTTGAATTGGATCAGATCTCCATCAGCGGCTAAGGTTATTCCAGATCTGATCCAATGGTGGGAGTCAATCTAGATCTGATCCAAGGGCTCAAATCTAGATCAAGAGTGATGATCTACTCTCTCTTTGACTTGGATGAACTAGATCGTGATGGATGATTCAGATTCCTTCAGATCTTAGATGAACGGTCTATATCGCTCTAGGTTAGTTTTCCTCCTTTAGCCCTAGTCTTAAGTTCAATTTGGATCAATCTGACTCGAGTTTATGACCCTTTGATTACCTACAAAGACCACATTCAAGCAGTTATTTTAGACAACAAGCTGAGTAATGTTGTGAATGACCCAATTGTTCAATATGAAGAAAAAGATTGGAAAATAAACAAACATGAACATAAAGTCCAACAAGATAAATCAACTTTATTAGTATATTTCTTTCATTTTTTCTTTATTATATCACAAAAACAATTCACATATCTGGGTGCAGACTGATAGCAATGTGCGGGAACATTTCGAGCAGAAGGCAAATTATAAGTGGAGGAGGTCCTTTATTGGACCCTAGTAAAGATTTATAGATCTCCACGTGCATATGAGAATTATAACTTTATAAGTGGAGGATGACCTTTATTGGACCCTAGTAAAGATTTATAGATCTCCACGTGCATATGCTTCTTGAGTCCCCTCGGGGCGGTGCGTTGGTTAAGATATGGGAGCTTGTCACATGAGGTCTAGAGGTCGAATCTTAGTGCGCACGAGCATGTATCTCCATCATGTTTTGACCATTTGCACTTATGGTTAGTAGCCATCCGTGATTTACCTCCTCCATGTTGGCATGGGATGGGTTGGCAGGGGCGCTGGGGCGAGCGTATTCGCCTTTTGCCACACTTGAGTACACAAAATAAGGTCCCCTCGGTGCGGTGCGATGGTTAAGGCATGGAAGATTGCCACATGAGGTCTTGAGGTCGAAACTTGGAATGTACGAGTATATACCTCGCCCATGCTTTAACCATTTGCACTAATGGCTAGTAGCCACCCGTGATTTACCTCTTCCGTGGGGACGGTTTGACAGAGGCGTTGATGACGAATGAATCGCCCTTTTTGCCACTTGAGTACACAAAATCAAGTCCCCTCCGGGCGGTGCAATGGTAAGACATGAGAGGTTGTCACATGAGGTCTTGAGGTCGAAACTCGGCGCGTCCGAGCATTATACCTCCTCCATGCTTTAACCATTTTGCACTAATGACTAGTAGCCACCCGTGATTTACCTCCTTTGTGTTGGCCTAGGGACGGGTTGGTGGGGGCGAACTGTCACTTGAGTACACAAAATCAAGTTCCCTCGGGGCGGTAACAGTAGTTAAGGCGTGAGAGGTTGCCACATGAGGTCATGGGGTTGAAAATCAATGCGTCCGAGCATGCCCTCGCTCATGCCTTGACCATTTGCACTAATGGCTAGTAGTCACCCGTGATTTACCTCGGATTGACCGACCTTTTTTGCCACTTGAGTAGCCCTCAGGGCATAGTCAAGTTGGTTATCACATGACAGGTTTGCAGAATTGAGTAATGGTCGAATCTTGGTAAAGATAGAGAAATTACCCTCCAATGTGATTGCTAGCTTCGGTTTCCTAATTTACTCCTTACCAATGGTATGGGACAGTCATGGGGCCGTTAAAGTGACGGATTTCACCTTTTGCAAAATTGAGTACACTAGATCAGCCCCCAGGGGATAGCCAAGTTGGTTATCATTTGTAGAATTGAGCAAGAGTTGAATCCCAACAAAGACTGAGGAATTACCCTCCTATGTGATGGCTAACTTTGGTTTGGGACGGTGGGTGGGGGGTTGCTGCTGCCATAGATTTCACCTTTTTGCATAATCGAGTATTCATGTCAACAAAGAATGATCATTACATCACGCACTCAGGCATCTGAATCAGATGTTGGTTTATTTCATTTGGCATCAAAATTTACTTCTGAAGTTTTATATTTAGCTCTTCTTAGTTTTATTCAATTTCTTATTTACTTGTTCGCAGATTAGTTTGTTCAAAAGAGATAGCAATGGGTTGCCATTTACGGCAATGTTCTGAGAACAAATGCCGTTGAGTAAGTTTGCAATGCAAGTCTTTTTCTTTCATGTCGAGCTCTATGGACTGGATGTATCTTGTTCTTGAAACTCACATTCTAAAGTTGCACATTCAAGGATATAATCGCATGCTGATATTTATTTACTTTCACCCATGTGACTGATTTTCCTGGTATTTTAGCAGATTTTCAAAATTCAGAGTTGAACAGCTCCAAGGCCATTTCTTTTATCAATTGTTGAGCAAAACTATCTTTGAAGCGTAAATTTTCGTTTCGTGACTTGAAACATTCTACTTATCTCACATAAAACATATTAGTCTTGATATCGATCTCGTATTTACAGGTGCAGTTCAGACTAAAATATTAATCAACTATGGATTATGGAAAGGTGTGACGTAAGGATGGAGTGCTGCACCCATGAGTTTTGTGAGTAACAGGATCCACCAAGTTCCTGTAATTCATACAAAAGAAAGCTCATGTGACGGGAAAAAGAAGGAAAATATAGAAAGGAATCTGAGAAAAATGGAGTCAAGGAAACCACACAAAAGATCAACCACATCAGAAACATTTGTAAAATGAGGTAACAGTTTGAAGATCCCAATTTGTCTGTGATGCCAGCAGTGCAACACCTATAGAGTAATAGGATCTCCACATATAGACATATTCAACTAACCCTTTCAAAATATTATACTTTAGAAAAGGTTAGATTTATTATTATTTTAAATGAGGTTATTAAATTTATTCATATTTTGTTATTAATAATTTTTATATTGATTTGATATTATTGTATGACTGTATATAGAGTTATGTAATCTTTTGATGGACAATAAAATGATTCAATTAAATAATCAAATCCCTTTAGTTATTCGAGGTTGATCCCTTCAAGATGATCGTTATTGGAGGCTAATTCCCTCGTGATCATCTCTTTGCTTTTATCTTTTTCTCTATAATTCCTACAGAGTAACCATATTTATGTCAAATATCTGAGATAGAAGGAAGGCCATAGTCGTTATCAGACGCCGTTTAAAACAAACCCCTCTGTTTCTTTGGTGTGTTCGCATGTGTTTTGTCGACAAAATGAAACTGCAATTGTAGCCTTTGCTAGTTCTATTTGTGTTCAACAAAAAGGTGCAGCAATGCAGCTTTAAGATGGGCTGAAGCTTCTTGAGAAAGAAATACTTGGAAACCATCTCTCATTTGTGGTCATCTTGGGTAGAGATAAGACGGGTGATCTCATGTAATAAGGCTTCGAATCCGTGGTGTTTATATCACTCCTGATATCGGACCATCCGGTAGGATTCAATTGTTCTTTTGGGATTTATCTTAGTGGCTGATGAAATTTTTTAATGGAATTGGTTCAATTACCTTCCAAACTAATTGGTTTGAAAAATTAGATACCTAAATTAACAAAGGAAAATTATTGGATCGTTGTATTAGCGTAGGTAGGATGGGCAATGGAATATGAATGGATAATTATTTATTATTATTATTATTATTATTATTATTATTATTATTACTATTTTTAAATCTAGAGATTTCACTTTTCAAACTCATTAATCTTTAAGTAATCGGTCTTACGAAATTTTTTTTAACGGCAACCAAGATAAATTACGAAATGCTGAGACCCATCCAAACGGTTAGTATTTTTAAAATTATCATCCCACAAATAAAATCTCTATAATGCATCGAAGTTATACTTTGACTCTTATATGGCTAATTAACCGTTTCATTATTACTCGGGGCAAATGCTGCATAAACGTGGTTAATGATTTACATGCCTGAGATAGCACCACGGATCCTTGCTACATCACCGTCACACTACCTACCGCAAGCGTCATCCACGCTTAGGCCTTGAATCGCGTCCACCACATATTGGCTGCCACTTGCAGATTTAGGTTATCCGCCTGTTGTACGTGTGCATGTAGGGCGTGGACCATTTGAGGTCACTCTCCAAGAATTCTATTTCTAGGTAGTTACATTTTAACCAAATTAATAAGTCAAAACTAAATTCAATTTCAAGTTCAAAGAAAATCTAAACCAAAATTCACCAAGGTTTGTAATATAACCGATATAGAAATTAGAAATGGACTGAGCTTTTAGTGTGATAAGAATGAGCTTTAATTATACTGTTAAAGAAATATAGTTGAATAAGATCCGTCCTGAATATAATCACAAAAGAATCTTGAAGCAAGAACAATTTGCACTTGATCATATTCATGTATATTGAATATATAATGTTTGAATTAAGAATTCAAGATTGATCTTTTTTGGTTCGAGATTAAATTTGAAAATTTTGGGTACTTAAATTTTGTTGCTATTCATTTTCACACTCATTTGTGATAAAATTATGACAAACACAATCTTAATTATGCATTTATTAAAATTAAAAAAAAACTTTTATGCATAATACTATATTGCACGAATCTTAAAGCTTATAGGTGCCATGCTTTACTAGAGGCCGATGCCCCACTCGAATTAAAATTTTCTCACTATGTTGTATTGATAACCTTGTCCCAGTTGATTTGTGGTAAAAGGTGAATTTGTTCGTCCCAGCGTTCCCGTCAATCCGTCCCAGAGCTAACACGAAGGAAGTAAATTACGGATGACTACTAGCCATAAGTGTAAATGGTCAAGACATGAGAGAGGTATATGCTCGGGCACGTCGAGATTTGACCTCTTATCCCGGTTGATTTGACACATGCAACAGGTAGACTTATTGCATTAAGTAAGAGTCGAATTCTAATAAAAGTCGTGGATATAATTATGGGGATCAACTTACCCGCATTTTAATTTATCTCTAAATTATTGAGAAAGAAGTCATTGGCCTTACGGACAAGGACGGAAATAGGTATTAGCCTACCTGAATTTTAGTCCGGTCCATTTTAAAATTTAAAGAAGAAGATCATATATTTAATCATTTTAATAAATTGTTCATATAATTAATTCCTATAGATTAATTGGGTAGATTATAATTTCGGGTGAATAATAATACCATCTTGAAGGGACGGACGCTGCAGATTGTCTCAGCCTCTTCTCGCGTCGCCTTCCTCTCTATGCTTTAGCGAGTGGCGGAGGAGAGCGAAGGTCGCGACCATTCTTCTTCTTCTTCTTCTCCTTCTCCTGTTCGCCATTGCTGCCATTGATCCCATCTCTCTCCCCCAATCCAACAAAACGGACTATTTGCAGAGAGAGAGGACAGCGTTCAGCGCATAAATTTGGCTAACCTACATATTTTGAAAGCAAAGAAGCCAAGCAAGAAGAAGAAGAAGAAGAAGTGGAATGATTCCGACTTTTATCCCATTGTTTTCTTCAAGGCATAAAATGGAGGAGGATACTGGGGAATGCACCAGCCACTCCCTTCTCAGGTGTTTAATTTCAACAGCTTCAAACTATTAATTTGTTTGTTTATTTGTTTGTTTGTTTAAACTTGTTCTTGGATTCAGATTGTGCAGTAGGAAACCTCCTAAGCCTGGGAAAACCGTTAATCCAGTGCGCGAACGCCATGGCCCGAGATTAGCCACCTCCCTCTCTGCTCCAGGCAATTCTCATCTCCCTGCTAGTCCAAATTCTGTTCCTTATGAATTTCGATATAAATGCAGATTTGAAAGGCTTGGAGACGAGGACCAAGGAGAGCACTTC
>JBAMIE010212403.1:0-22068 GCA_037177295.1 Kaempferia parviflora
TATATATATTTTTTTGCCCTCAGGGCGTAGCACAGGCGGTGGATGAATGGTATGCTTTAGCACACCACCATTGGTCGATTACCAGGAATTGAAGTTCTAGGATACACCCCGCCATGCGCTTGACGCCTGTACCTACATTTACTACCCTCCATATCCGTGGGGCCGGTTCTAGGGGCCGCTTATGTGGTGGTTCCACATTTTAATATATATATATTTTAAAATGAAAAAAAATATTTTTTAGGCGTTTTTGAAAATACCAACTATGAAAGAGCCACGAAATATTTCCTTCAAATCAATAATCGGAAGGAAAAAAAAAAGTTAAAATTAAAACGTTTCCACCCACAAGGCCACGTGGCGAGGTACGAGGCCCGTAGGATGCGCAAAACATGCACATCCCGTGCGTCGACACAAAGAACCCAACTTTACGTTTACCTGTCACGCGCATTACATCAAACAGGATTTCAACCAATAGAAACGCCCCCACGTCGCCCATTCACTTTATATTATTCTCTACCCTACCCGCTCCCTTCTCCTCCTCTTCTCACGTCGGCACTCGTCTCCCCTTCCCCTCCTCTCTCTCCCTCTTCCACATCCGGCGATTTCCTCCGTCCCCGGAGGCCCCGTCGTACGGGGGCCGCCCCGATCGTCTGGAAACCAACGCACTAGGTTCTCGCCGCACTCCGTCACGCGAGGGAGGTATCAATCGCGACGCTTCTTCGAATCTAGGGTTAAAACCAAAGATACTTTGGTACGGTTACGATTTTGGAAGATCGGAGTATTTTATGGTTGTGATCCTCGATCTACCTTCTTTCTTCTCGAATTTGTTATTGAAGCGTTGTTCAACTTATCGAGAAACGGGTTGGTGTGTGAGAGTTGGGTTTTTTGCGTGCATCTATTTTTTCTCTGGTTGATCCGTGACTACTAATTTCAGTTATGGATAGATAGGTCATTTACTCAGAAGTAGAAGGTTACCTGTCGAACATATAGAATTGGCAGTCTTTGTTGATGTCCGAATCCAACAAGTTTAGCATGGTTGCTTACACACTGTAGACGCTCGATTTGTGTGATTTGTGTGTCGGTACAAGAGGTACTGTATAGTATGCCCATCCCATACATTCAATGTGTGATAGTATCAGTTCAACGAATCACCAAAATTTGCATTGGACCGTTATCCTGTAATGTTGATCTCGTTGGTAGAGAGATTTAACAAAATCATTGTTGAGACTATGAGATTTAATATATCTTACTTTTTTTTTAATTGCAGTTTTGTTTGCTTCTGTGATTATAATTTTTTTTATATCTATTATAACTGGATCCTACCCAAGACATAGTCTTTACAGGATTATATGATATAGATAAACAATTCATTTGGCTGTGTAATCCTTAAACCATACATGAACCCCTTTTATTATAGGTTTTGCTTGTGTTCTTTTCTTTGATCTGTATAGGAAGGCATCCTAGATTACTAGGTGCTTATCTGTACATGGATCATGGGCAGGGAGATAATGAATGAGAATATTTTACCTTTGTAATACATAGACTATTTTAAGTGACTACAACAGTTGGCTATATTATAAGCCAATGCAAAAGTTCACAAAATCCTTGTAGTCCTTACTTAGTTTCTTAAATTTTAGAATTTATGGGATTTTGTGAAGTTAGGATAACCATTTTTGAAGTGGTTTCATTATGTCAATTTTCTTTGCAGATAGGCTTGGTTGTACTTGAAGATCTTGTATTGAAACTATGTGAGACAGAGCAAATTTTTTTTGAGAGGTGCTGGTTGTATTTAGCAGTTTCTATAATTAATAAAGTTGAATCAATTTGGAATTTAAGGGGCAGAGGGAGAGCTGAAGGGAGGATGAGATTAATGTTGCAGGCCCTAAATAGTTAGAACAATCATGACTTGATGGTCATGATATTATTGTTCTTTGTTAGAAGAGCAAACATAGAAAACTGGACCATCCTTTTCTGGTTATCCATTGTCTGATCAAAACAGTGATTTAGTGTTGTTTTAGGCTTACATAACAGAAGTATGGTACACCAGTGTCTTTCTGAGTTGAATTTCAATTATTCATGATATAGAAACTTTTCAATATCACATCATCATATATTGGTTTACTTTGTTCAAATATCTTTTTAATATCTCCCGTTAATTTCTGGATGACTTTCCAAAAAAAAAAACTGTTAGCTTTGACTAATTTCCTTAGAATTAAGTCATTTTAGTTTCTTCAAGTACGTTAATGTTTTCTTAGCATAAGTGTTTATGTTTGGATATCTGGCTTTCAGGTAGTCATTGGCATATATATTGATGATCCAGGAGTGCCCATTACCATATGGCTTCAAATATTTCATCAGGAGATCGAAGGTTGATCATTCTGATTTTAGTTCAACATTTATTCTTGATTACATGTTCCTTTTTCAAGTTCAAACGTTTGTTTTACATTTTTTGCATCATTATTATTATTATTATTATTTTTTGCAATTATCGTGTAGAAGAGAAAATTATAACTGTTATATGTAAGTGTAGCTTCATTTTACTAGATGCATCTCTTTGGAACATTGAAGACAGCAGTAGGCCTTGTTATGGTCTCAATGCTTTGTCAATGGTTATAGTTGTAAATGTTATGCAAAGTTACACTCTATTTGAAGAGAAATCTTATGTAGTTCAGAGCATTAATCCGTCTTAAGGTGTTTTCTTCCTTGTCATGGTGTTTGCCTTTTACATTATTTTCCTTTTCTTTTGATTGTCTATTAATTGAACTTAGGATGTAGTTCAGTAATGTCCTAGTGGTAAATTTTTGGAGATAATCAATCTTCTCCCAAAAACTTATCCTCCTTTTTCTTCTTGCTGTTCTAGTTTCCCTAATTTTCTCCTCCAACCTCCTTGTGCTTTCTTCTGATTCCAGGGTTGATAGGAAGACAACCACCTAAATTTACTCATTGTCCTCACTATCTGAAAAGTTTGAGCCTTTAGTCTCTTGGAAATACTTATGGAGAGTGAAGGGTGCTAGGTGAAACCATCGACCATAACATATTTGTGTATTAGTTGACTACACTTGTCCAAGTCTTGTTTGTAGTTTTGTCGTGGTAATCAATATAATCTTGTGATCTTATTTACCTCTAAGCATTCTTGTGATTTTGTATTTTTTATTAATCACTGTTTTTTTAATGGTTACTTCTCAGATGGGCTTCT
The DNA here is from genome assembly GCA_037177295.1 of Kaempferia parviflora. NCBI lineage: Eukaryota > Viridiplantae > Streptophyta > Magnoliopsida > Zingiberales > Zingiberaceae > Kaempferia > Kaempferia parviflora. The sequence goes on from JBAMIE010212403.1 coordinate 3,194, forward strand.
GCACGAAAGTCAGGCATGACTATCTTGGGCAAAGTGCCGAAACCCATCAATTTACCTAGTCAAAGGTAACAACGTGGTATCACGTTAAGACATAATTTTAACTATGTATCTCAGTTAAGTTTGTGTCCTTAAATTTTGATGGATTTATGTACTTAAATATTGACCATTTTTGAAGGTCGGAGAACAATGGTCTAGATCCAAATGTGGAAATTGTTCCAAAGTGAGCTTATTGTTTCGTTGAATTTTTGTTTTTCTATTATATACTGCTGCTGTAGGATGATGCATGGTTTATTCTGCTTGCATGATGATTGCTGATTGATATTTAGGGGCACCCTTACTTGGGGAAGTCGACCTTGTTCAGCAACTTCAAATGTGTGGGGTTCATCAACTTTATTATCCCCTAAAACTGATGGAAGTACTGGTTCACCATGTCATAATAGTGGTCGTCCATCATCCGGTGGAAGTGGAACGAGGCCATCGACAGCAGGCAGTGATAGATCCCAAGACTCCTCAAATGCATGGGGTTCAAATTCACGCCCGTCAACTGCATCTGGATTATTACCCTCAAACCAGGCACCAGTGCTTGCATCTCGTCCTAGGAGTGCAGAAACAAGGCCCATCATTGCAGCTCGTCCGCGAAGTGCAGAAACAAGGCCAGGTAGCTCCCAATTGTCTCGATTTGCAGAAAATGTAGCAGACCCTGCAGTTGCATGGGGGTCTCCGAAAACTGCTGACAAATTGGTATTTCCCTATCTTCAGATCTGTTTTGCACACGTTTCTAGTACCGCCTTGTGGTACATGTGCTTGTGTCTCCTTAATATGGTCTAAAATACTTAATTTTTTCTTTTTCTGAAATTATTTTTTCTGATATTTAAGTTGATTTTGTATGGATTAGGGTATCGCATCGGCAATAAATCACGAATTTTCTCTAACTTCTGGAGACTTTCCAACACTTGGCTCTGAGAAAAGAATTGATGATCAGCAAGGTGACTATACTTTTTGTATGCTGTCTTTAAATCTCATAAACCAATTTTTTTAATAATATAAATATATTGTTTTTTTCCCAGTTCGTGCTCTATAGACAAGTGGTTGGCCATTGGGCAATGAAATTATGTGATTTAGGATATCCACAATATATCCTTGCATAGAATGGGGACAAGATTCTTCTAGCTAAAATCAAATAGTTGGGACAAATACACATAGGTAATGATGATGATGATGATGATCCTGCATAGAGTTTAATTGAGGGAGAAGATCTATGTAGTTGATTCTGCTAGTTGTGACTACTTTGAGTTTGTGCAAAGTCAAAATATACTCCATAGTTCTATTGTCACCCACCTGCATATAAAGAGGGAGTAAACAAGAATATAAATACATAACCTTTTTTTTAACAGCCACAGCTTTTAGATTAAATTGTTAGCCATTTGCTAATCAAATTCAATAGAAAATTAGTATTTTGGGGTTAAAATTTTTATATCAATTTTATATCATAATATTCATGCTATATTCTGCAATGAGGTGCAATCTAGGTGATTTATGGCTCATTTCTGACGGGTAGTTCAAGAGCATGTAAGTGATTTTTACTCGATGGATTAATAAAGCATGCATATGGATTGTGTATACATGTGATGTTCAGCTTCCAATTACCAGGAAAATTAGATAAATATTTACTTGGTTTATGGTTTGTCGAAGCTTTAGCAGAAGTGAATGTAATAAAAGGAATAATTGATCTAAAATTGAATGATAGAAGAGTAGATTTTCTCGAGATTAGTGTCTCCAGGCATCATCCTTCTCCAGTAACCTTGACGTTTAGCCCCCATCCACAAAAATCATAGTCTTTATGTTTCCCCTGTCAAATGGACAAGAAAACTACAATCACACCTTATTTCCATTTTTTTGCTTTGTGTGTTAGCAATTATTATAGCAGAAGAAGAAAATGAAGGAGAAGAGGAAGTACATGAAGTGGTTGGCATAATTGAATCCTTCTCAATCCTTGTTTATCATATAGGTTTAAAGTGCAACAGGCTAACACTTAATGGATAAATGAAATTCGATAGTTTGTTCCATTTTGTTGCTTTGTGTGTTAGCAATTATTATAGCAGAAGAAGAAAATGAAGGAGAAGAGGTTGGCATAATTGAATCTTTCTCAAACCTTGTTTATCATATAGGTCTAAAGTGCAACAGGCTAACAGTTAATAGATAAATGAAATTCCTTAGTTTGTTCTTGGTTAATAGTAATCTTTTATTGTTGATTAGGAAGTTCTTGCTGATAGGATTGTGCAGTGATTGCAAGATGCAATCTGGATCTAATGCATTGTGGTTAGATGTAATCTGCCGATGTTGTGGCCTTCATTTGACCTTACCTAGTGTTGCTGTGGCACATTATCGATGCCTTACCTATCCCCCATATCATTGAGATTGGTGTTGGTCTGAAACTTTAAACACTCTAGGACCGTACTGATCCAGTTACTGATATCATTGACATGCTGAAATTTAATTTTTTTTTTATATGTGCTTGTTTGTAGGAGTCTTTTTGTTGGGTCTGTTCTATTTCCATAATGTGACAGACTCACGATGATAATGCCTTGACATTCTAACAGTAGATCTCCTTCATTGACTCAAGCAAATAACTGGAATATTTTGTAGCTCATAGATTAGGCTGTCATAGTTAATCATGTGATATTCTGTTTTTTGTCTGATCAAAAACACCTTTTTTATTAAAAAACAAAAAAATAAATTCCGTTGTTGGCTGATAGCAGATCCACCTTTATTTTTCTCATCAATCTTCAAACCTAGTTTCATGCAAAAATACAATTGAATATGAATGTAAATAAGATTTGTATATTTTGCTAGCAACATTTACTTTGATTATCTTTTACAACTCGGATTTTAGCAGGTCACACTTTCCAAGAGCATTCTGATGCATCTTCTGGTACTCTCAGATCCAATGAAAACCTAAAATCTTCTAGTGGTGAGTGAAGATGGATTAGCTAGTTCGGTTTTTAAGTTTTCTTTTCCTAATAGGACTCAAGATATGCTTTGTGAATTCAGGAGATATCTGCACGGATCAAGAGGATGTAAGTGCTCCTAGAACTGAGAGAAACTTATCTTCTGGAGGTGCTGCCTCACATAACCCAGAATTGAATAATAATTTGCAGCAGGCACAACCACACAATAACGTGAATATGACACCTAGTCAGTTTGATTCGTGGCATGGTTCTGCAATGCACGCTCCTGACAAAATTTGGTATAGAGGGGCTCTAGTCGGTCCATATCGACCAGCAGGGCCCCCTGGTAGTTTTCCGGTCGATCCTTTTATGTGCTATCCCCGTCCATTTCCACCCAACTCAGAGGCTGCCTTGAGACCAGGTGCTGGGCCTGCTCAGTACCACCCTACAACTGGAGAGGTATATCGCCCCCAAGTGCTGCCTAATCCATACATGTTTTCTAGCCACCCTGTTATTCCTACCATACCTGGGCCCTACCATACACCTGTTCCTTATGATGGATATTATGGCTATCAACAAGCAAGTTTTTGCAGTTCTGGTGAACAACACATGCCTTCAGGAGTGGCTATTCAACCGAGTGTCTATAAACAATCTCCTAACTCCAGTGGTAACATAACCTCAGATGAATTTCAAAATAGTCATGGTGGGGATGTCACAAGAAAAGTGGAAGTGCAAGTACCATCTGACAGAGCTCATGCTCCTTTTCCAGGGCCGTATAAGGTCTTGCTAAAACCACAAGGTGACTTAGCATATAAAGTTGCACAAGCAAAGAACCATAGTGGATCTTCATCACCTACTTCAGCACAATGTCATGTTGAAAGTAAACCTGAAGCATCCATATCTGAGGAGAGTGAGCAGTCTGCAGGTAGCAGAAAGAATGAAATTGCCAATGACATGAATCTGGTAAGCGATCACCAAGCATCACTGAAGGTAGCTGGTGATGGTATGTGTCAGGCTTCAAATCCTATTATCTCTAACTTGGAAGTAAATTCCCATAGGACATCTGAAGGCATACTTAAGAGAGAACCAAATATTTCAATCCAACCAGTTTATGATTGGAAGCCTAATTCAGCTACTAGAAAGAACGTTGCACTGATCGAAAAAATAGAAGGCTTAAACAACAAAGTTAGGAGTGCTGAAAACCACAGCATAGTTGGAGGATTGCCGTCTAAACCAGAGAGATTAAAACAACCAAAAGTTGTCAATGCAAGGCCAGGACATTTTACCAAAGCTAGGGGTAGTGCTATCCCAAGTTCTTTTGAGGGGTATTCTTTGGACACGCACACCATTGATTCAACAGTTGTTTCTGGACAGTCAGACTCATTGGATTTGATGCCAATTGAATCAGGTTCTTGTGTTTCAAAGGGAGCTCCCTCTGGACTTGGCAGGGGTGATTATTCTTCCAACTTGAGGTTAGATAATCAAACTGATGGTGAGCTGACAAGAGAATCTTCTGAAAAAGGGCCTTTTGTTGTTCCCATGGAAAAAGCTGTTACTGAGGATGCCTATTCAGATTCACTTGATCACAAAGACCAGGTCAGTGTCGGCCTCTAATTTGGTAAATGTTGTGATTGCAAAACTAGGAGATAGATAGTGCATTTATCAAAGTTCTAACTATGAGTTCCAAGTAATGTATATTACAGTTAGTTGACAAATAACTGCAGATTACTTCCCTCAAATTGTGCATCTCTTTTTTTTTTGGGTTTTTTTTATTTTTTGGAATTGATAGGTACAAGTTAGATGCCATATACAAAATTTTGACTTTCATCAGCTCTGGATGATTTCTGCTTGATTTTTGAATGACATACAGATATAATTCAGCACCTCTGATTTCAACATAAAATAGATAAAATTACTATGAACTGCAAGAGGTTTGATCTTAATAAATTTTGTGTGAAAGATTGTTTTTTTAATATATACACATTTGAATATATAATTCTCCGCATGCAAATGCTCTGTTATTATCTGCACACTAAAATTGTGTTAATCACTCTTTATTATGGTTTTCAATGATTTAAATATATGTGAGCATAGAAGTCATGTCCATGTCAAGATCATTGACTGTTAATTATATTATGACTGAATTGATATAGCAAGTACGAATTCAGTTCTGGGTGTGTATATATTTGAAATCCTGTATGAAATAAAAAGTATTAGCAAAAATATAAGCTGCAACTATAGATGGAACACATCATTACATCTTGAGTATGTTGTTTTTGGATGAAATTCATTTTGATAAATTCATTAGCTTTTGTTCCATTTTTATTTACAGTAACTAAGCTTATATTCATCATCTACCTATGTGTCTCCTAAACTTTTTTGCAAGGTAACTCTTATGTACTCCAGAAGATCTAAATGAATTAGTAGGTTCATAAGTTATGAGAAGTACCAGATGATATTAGGTATTTTATGTAACAATGTTCATTGAATCTTGATAAAAAACCAACATTGTATTTTCTGTCTTTTCGAAAAATGGTATAGGTGTGTTGATAAATGTTTTTGATGTCATTTTCCTGGCTTGTCTGCTAGCGTGCTAAAATGAAAGAGTTGGCTGCTCAACGTGCAAAGCAGTTGCAGAAACAGGAGGAAGAGAGAACAAGGGAGCAAAAAGCAAAAGCTCTTGCAAAGTTGGAAGAACTGAATAGACGCTCAGCGGCATTGAGCGTGAAACCTAAGTCAAATGAGTCATCATCCCTTCGTCATAATCTGCAGCAGCAAGAAGATCCTGGAGCAGATATAGCTTCAAATGTTACCCTCTCCACAGTGGATATGCCTCTACAGGCAAATGAGTATAACAAAGTTGGACCAGTAGTTTCTTTGCCTTCTGATCCTGTTTCTCAGACTCCAGAAACAGTTGCCCAAGATTCTGGATCTAGCAGTATACCTACTCTTTCAATGGAGCATCATACAAACACTGCAGAAGTCGTGGCCCAAGAAGGTTCACATTTTAATGCTTCCAGTGGTTCTAAGCATAGACCAGTGGGATACCGAAGAAGGCAGAAGTTTCCACAGGAGAAAAACTCAGGTGAGAAGTCAGCGATGAGGGACAATGCAGGTTCAAAGCTTCTCGATGAGATTGTACATGAGAGAAAATCAGATGAAATGCAATTCACCAGCGAGAAGAAAGAGAACTCACAAAAGCTTGTTGAAGTCAATACACCTGCATCAAGTGTTGACATATTGCCACATAATGGGGATCCTTCTCTGCAACAGAAGAAAAAAATTCATAGAAATGTGAGGAATAGGAACAAGGATGATACTTTTTTTGGCTCTAGCACATCAACACATTCGAATGAAAAGATTGAAGAATACCCAAGTGAAAGTTCTAAGCTTCATCCTGCACCACCAGTTTTGGAAACTTCATCAGTTCCTGCCCTAATTTCTTCTGACCATGGTAGTGGTCGGGAGTGTGGGGATGGCATAGTACACTCTCACCAAGGGTCTTCTAAAGTTGTAGACGAAGGACAAGGCAGAATGAACAACCATCGGAAGCCCCAGCCATCTAGAAAGATGGCAAGAAACCATCAGGCAATTAGGCCTACAGAGAAGGTTCATGGAAGTGAGACGGTCATCTGGGCACCTATAAGGCCTGCAAATAAGATTGAGCAACCGGAGGAAATCAAGCAGAATAGTATAATAGGAAATATCTCTGATTCTTCATTACAAATCGGGAATGATATCAGTGGTACAAAAACAAAGAGGGCTGAGATGGAGAGATATGTTCCTAAAGCTGTCGCCAAAGAGCACTTGCAGCAGGAGTACACTCAAAAGTCTTCGGCCCATCTCAGTCAATTGACTTCAGATGAGATGCCCGAGAAACCTTATTTGGATTCCAAAATTGGGCCAGGTAAATTTGATGGCTCGTCTGAATTTGGTGCTGATACAAAGAAGACAGAGGACAATAAGCCTGGCAGGCGTGGTAGGGTTCAAGCCTCTTGGCGTCAGAGGAATTCAGCTGATACTTTTCTTCCTTCACAGGCTTCAAATGAAAATGTGCAACCTTCTGATGCTACCGAAACTTTTGACAAGCCTTCCAATCAGCACCTACCATTACCAGAGCAGGTAAGATCTGATGGTTGGGAGGGTGGTGACAATCTCGTGCAGAAAAATTCAGATGCGGTTCCTGTCCTGACTAAAGATCAGGGAATCAGAAGCATACCAAAACATCAACAAACTCACAGAGTTACAGGAAGCAATTATGGGACTGCTGCTGATCATAATTCCAAGAACAAAACAAACGATAAAAATGGTGTCAATTCTCTCAATTTAAATACAAGTGAGAATGATATGAAAATTTTCATAAATGATAATGGTAAGAATGTTGTTGGTGAACACGTTAGGTCTCACACTCACTGGAAACCGAAGTCTCAAATTCAGCAAGGTAGGGGCACTGGAGGGCAAAGAAACTTCTATCATGATGGCAGGCCCGAGAAGTTCAGTTACCCTGGTGCTGGGAGTAATCACCCAAGCAATGAGACTAGCAACACTCTGAAGCAGAAAGATCAGCCTCTTAACTCTGCTTCATCAGTGGAGCAGATGCATATCAGAAGACCAGTTGGAGATATGAATCCTCAGCGGGAAAATCAAGTTTCTCCACCACACCAATATGGGCATCGCAATGGGCGTGTTAACAGAGGGCAGGAGGCAACATATCGGGGTCGGGATTTTATGCATACTTCTGGAAAATCAAATGTTCAGAGAATCGAAGATCAACATAAGAATACTCCACACTTTGAATACCAGCCAGTTGATTCTCACAGTAAGCCAAGCAATGCATATCACCAGTCAAACTCCAACATTGATCAAGAGGCACAAGGTCACCATGCTTCTAGGCAGAAGTACAAGGAACGTTATCATACTCAAACGAGAAACCCAGGACGCTTCATCCATGGCGCTACTTCTCATGTTGATGATTCTCACAATGGTGAAGAATGAAACATGCTATACAGGTGCTTACACTGGTACTTTGCTTGTTACCAACTGATTAGGTTTTAAAACTTTCCACTAATATATACTTGGCAGCAATCAAGCATTACGAGAGGAGGAAATAGTTGTAGTGGAAGCTTCAGTCTGTTATTTCATTATCTGCATGCTAAGGCATAGTAAAATCCAACCGAAAGGAGTTCATGGATTTTGAGAATGTGGCTCGTTGCTTTCTGTATCCTCCGTTGGCCATCAACGAAGTGTGGGGTTTTGCCATGATGACTTGCCTGCTAGTTAATGCTTCTTCGAATATGGTATGAGGTAACAAATGTTTATTTCCACGAGGTGTAATCGCAATTTGTTACCTGGCACATTTGTTAACGTACTGTTGCTCCTAGCCGTGTGCCCTGTGTGGAACTTTGTACAGATATTGGACTTTCCTATCCATGTTGCATTTTCCCCTTGTTTTCTCAACTTCGTATCTCTTTGGCACTGAATGGATTTGGTCAGACCGGCAGCGATTAAAGCGGACCATATGAGTAATCAGACAGGTTGAAACCTTACCATCTTGGTCGGTGAGTATGACCAAAATATTTGTGGGGTTCCAACAAAAGGCATTTGCCAAGATGGTAAATACATCTTATGCCATTTTATTTGACTGTGTGGAGAGGCCTTATGTGAATCCTTATTCAATTGCGGTTATTCCCTCTTTTTTGTGCATCAATTGGCTTTTGTAATGGTACAGCACCTAATCGGATGGGATCCTCTGTCCTTATCTATGTCCCACAAGTGTTTTTAACATCTCAGATTTTATCCGTATTTGATCTAAGCTGCTAAGATGTGTTTTGTGACATGACGTTAAAAATATTTGTGGGATAGAGGATCTCATCTGGTACCTAATCTACTTTTTAGAGAGGTCAAATAGATGTTCTGGTGGTGTAATGATAATGTAGTGGTATAATGTTTTTTAATTTCTCATATCCTTAGGAAATTAATGGTATAATGTTTTTTAAACGGACAATTGATCTAAAAAATTTTGGTTGATGGGGTTGTTCATTGTGAGTCGGTTACTACTTTAAGGATTAGTCTATAAATTGGATATCTTGTGTCAATTAAAAAAAATAGAGAGTTGTCATTTAGATGAGTAAAGTACAAAGGGATGTAACACGATTCTGATTTATCTTGTGGTGGTGGAAATTTTTTTTTAGGACGGATTGGGTTGAATCACCACGATTAGTTCATTTGAAGAATTTGAAATCTGAATTATTAAAAAAATATATAAAGAGAATTTTGGTCCCTAGTATTGTGTGGTGATAAGAGATAAATTAATCCTACATCTCACTCTTGAGGATGACTTTCCTGTGAATTGGCACGTATGTTGACCACTGTAGATGACTTTTCTTCTCCCTATTTAATGATGAGATATTAATTTCTTCAGATTAATGAGGTTGCATTAATATAATTTAAGGATAAAATATCCTCTAACTTTTTCCATTTATGGTGCATTAATATCTTTTAGGAAAGATAGGACCTTGGCCCATTATAGTTTTGGGCTAGAAGGCATCTGTACGGGTGAGTCATAATAGAAGTATGTGATTGACAGAATCTAAAAATAATATAAACTTTCATTAAACTTTTCTTATGCATAATAGCTTCTAATAACTCTCCGTATCAATAAAGGATGCAAGTTTTTGCCAATATGGTCAGAAAGAGTCGGACTTATTATACGTAGTTTTGCATTATTTTTATGATTCGATCTCAGGACTTCTTAAATCAAATTATTTTTTTTTCGAGGGGACATACAATATTCAGTCAAAATATAAATTATGTATTAAATAGTGATTAATAGTAGAAAAGGTAATTATGTATTAAACCTCAGGCCATCCCTAAATTATGTAATTGATTAGTTAATTAAAATAGTAGCTAATGTAAATAGTAAAATTATGATAATCAAATAATAATGTTGCCTATGTCAATTGCCTATAAATAAATGAAAACTAATAAATTCGGTTTGTGTTTACCCTAATATCGATTATGGTGCCTTAACTTATAAATACAAATGGGAAAAAAAAATTAATAACGTGATAGGCTTATTATAATTTTATGATAAAATATGTTAAAATTAAAAGTAATACGTACGTTCATGATATTTGTCCAAAACTTTAAAACAAAATTTTCAAAAAAAGAGGAAAGTTATTTTTAGGAACTAACATAAATGGAGATATTTCAATTTGTCTCGTGCCAAAAAAATATAAATAATAATATTTATTTTGTTTTTTTCATTTAAATGCACTTGTCTTGCTAAAAATAAAATAAAGTTTTTAAATGAAAATGAGGAATAAAAAATTCATTCGTCGAATTTCGTTAGAGGGGTATTTTTGAAAACAATTATAAACGATTTAGGAGTATTTTAAATAGGGGAAAAAATTCAATTGCCCCTGAGGTTTCAAAAAATATCAAAATGAACCCTGAGAAATTTCAAAAGGTGAAAACCCGCCTAAAGTTTGGGAAAACTTCCAAATGAACCCTGTGCTTTGCGAAAACATCAAAATCCTCCATACCATATAAATAGTTCGAAGACCCCTTATTGACATAAACAAATGGTGAGACCAAAACATAAATTAATTTTATAAAAATAATATGCACAGAGAAAAAATTTAAGAGAAAAATTGAAGGATAGACACATGAAGTGAAAATGATGAATCATGACTTTATATGTCTATCCCTAAATTTTTCTAAGTTTTTTTCTTATGTGTATCATTTCTCTTAATTTTAATCCACTTCAAATTAATTTTCCAATACCATGTACACTTACATAAATAAGTTCAACTAGCGTACTTTTTGTTTTTTTTGTTTTTGATAAAAAATCTAATAATTCAGAATTATAACTCTCCCTTCAATTAGTTCCTTCACACAAGAGAGAGAGGGGGATAGATAGATTAAAAGGAGAGAAGTTTTTCTAATATTTCTACGGATGGATTGTTTCAAGAGTCATTATGTAGTAAAAGTTGATTAACTTCAAGAGTTATTATGTTTAGTGAAAGATTGATAAGGTATACTCGTCAATAAATTTTAGTTAATAATTACCTAATAAAAAAAATGATAAACTCAGTTAGCCTCATTGAGGTCCAGGGGTGGCCGGCCTGGCCCCATAGAAAAAGTTTCCCACCGGGCACCAGGGTAAATCGGGAAGCGCGCTCGCGGTGGGCGGTCCAGAAGTCCAGCATCCCTTAGTTGTGATTCCCATTTAGAGGAATTCCTGCAAAATGCGCCTTAGCTGAGAATCAAACCATGAGTACCTGGGAGACAACTAAACACTCTTACCGCTGCATCATAGCCCCGAGAGCGAATAATTACCTAACCGTCTCTATTTAAGGGTGATTTTTGAACTATTTATTTATATCGTACTGGGATTTGTTTATTGTTTCTTAAATCACGGGGTGCATTTTGATATTTTTCGGAGGGGGGTAATTGAAATTTCCCTTTTAAAAATTGTGCTTTTCTCTTCCCTTTAAATTATTTTCGCCATTAACTTCGCATTCATTACCAGCTTAAAAACCACAGATTCTTCCTCCTCTCAATCTCTCCTCGATCCGTCGTCGCTCTTCCCTCGTCTCTTTGCCCAAAAGCTAGTGATGGATTAGCCAGATCGGCAACAGGTACCTTTGGATTCGTGTTGGAGTGCATCCTTTGATTCATCGTCGCTGCAAGTTTTGATTTTTTTTCTTCTTCTATATTTCTTGAGGTGAATCGGAAGTGATGAGGCGGAAGAAGATGGTGGTGTTGCTCCTTTTGTTCGTATTTTTCGTGGGGTTTTGCTGCGCCTCTGCTGCATCCCCAGCTAGTGAGAGCGAATTTTGATGTTTGTGTGTGAGGGAGGGAGGGAGAGAGAGAGAGAGAGGGAGGGGGGAGGTTGTGGGTTTCACGGGTTCCCTGTTGTCTGTTGAGCTTTGATCGTTCTGTTTTGCTTTTTTTAGGGCTGCTAAGCGCGTTGTTCTTCAATCTCTTTTCTGCCCTTCTGCATCGGCTTTGGTCGGCGACGTTGGATTCGAGAATTGGTAAGACTCGAAGATTGATTTCTCTCTTTTTCTTTTTGTTTAATTGATTTGGTGTTTTGGATTAATCAGCGATCTTGAGCCACTCGATTGTGAAGTTTGAGAGTGGATACAGCGTCGAGACTGTTTTCGATGGGAGTAAGCATGGAATCGAGCCGTTCTCGGTCGAAGTCACGCCGGGAGGGGAGCTTCTGGTACTGGATTCCAAGAACAGCAACATCTACAAGGTTTCTTTGCCCTTGTCTAAATGTGAGTGTGTTTATCCTCTCAAAAAGATCAAAGTGTCGATTTGCATGACACAAATATAACCAATGATACCACATGAAACACCATGAACGAGGCCTACAATGTGCAATTTCATAAGGATTTCTAATGCTTGGACTCCTCATCTGTTTCCTCAATATCCATGTTCAATGCTCTAAGTAGACGCTCAAACTTTCTATTGATGTGAAATATTAATTAAGGATGTTAAATGGTTTCTGTAAAATAGTTAATGAATCTATTAGTCCCAGGGTAAGACTATGATACTTCCTCCATGAAACTTGTTTGATTTTGTCCGATGTGAGATTGATATCTTGACAGTGGAATATTTGACTGTTCTTAATTCACACATCTTAAAGTTACTGGATGTGAAGCCAAGTAATGGTCTAGAGGAGCAGCCTAAGTTGTTCTGAAAAATATTAGCAATAGTTGCTGGTTGGTGATGATGGTTTCACTGTTCCGATACCATGATGATCCAATTTTGTGTTTGTCTTCCATTAGAAAGGGGTCAAAGAAGATAACTGCTAATAAGTTAACACGATGTGTTTGATTCTAGAATTTCGATACTGATGTTGGCTACTTTGAATATGACATAGTATTTTTAATCTTTTAATTTAGTTAATCTTTTAAGCATTTGTTCCAGATACATTCTTGAATATGATTGTTCTAAATGTGCTCTTATTGTGGTTTGTTGACTAACTAAATCTCTTTGATATTATCACCGACTTCCACTGTGAATTTTTTGGGCAGACAACAGGCCTAAGCTTGTTGCTGGTTCAGCTAAAGGTTGGAGCGGTCATGTTGATGGCAAACCACATGAAGCAAGGATGAACCATCCAACAGGGCTCACAGTCGATAGCAAGGGTAACATTTATGTTGCTGACACAAAGAACAGAGCAATTAGGAAAATCAGTTATACCGGTGAGCTGAGGATTTCGTTCAAAAATTAGAGTTTTACTAAAAAAATAAACTGGAGCAACGATTAGAAGTAAGCGTTAAACTACATACTAATGAACAGTGGATTGTATGTTTGGAAAGGTGTTACGACAATAGCAGCAGGGCAGTCATACAGAATGGGCCGTATAACTCTGCAAATTGAAGATGCAACGTTCTCTGATGATTTTGAGGTAGTGTATGTCAGTAGTAGCTGCTCTCTTCTGGTGGTTGACAGAGGAAATCAGGCAATCAGAGAGATCCAATTGAATTTAGACGATTGTCCTGACCAGTATGGAGCTCGGCTTTCTCTAGGTAGATTTTTAATTGTCATCTTTTTCCTCTTTGCATAATGATAGTATGTAGACATACTCAGTCAATCCATGAAATTCATATGGAACAAGGACAATTTGGTTTCGTTAGGATGACTTGGTGGCAACTAAGTTTGTTGCAGGAATCGCAGTGCTGTTTGCTGCTGCTTTCTTTGGTTACATGCTGGCGTTGTTGCAACCGCGATGGACTTTCATGGCATCTCCATCTACTGTATGTCAGTATTAGCATTTTCATTTCTTAACTATGAATATATGAATTATGGATATGGATACAAGATATTAGTATGAAACACTACTGACTTGTGTGCCAAATTTTGAAAAAAAAAAGACGCCAGATTACCTTAGAAACGAGAGAAGGATAGAAGTTTCTTGAATTCCTTGATGGTGTTCAATCATTTCAACAATTTTTAAACTCGCATGCTGAACTAATGGAACTTTCTAGTTCACACCTAAGGTATATTCAAGCATGTACGCATAGCATACTTTCGATACATGCTTTTGGTTGATATTAGGTTGAATGCCAAGAACAAGACATTTTCTATGTGAAAGTTTTTTTTGTCGTGCCTGCTATATGCATTGTTAGGGAATAAACATAAAAGGATGAATAGAAGTTGAGTTCGGCTTATGTAGTCTGTTCAGAGTAACTGTAGTTCAGATACAAGGTAATATACGTCATAGTTGGGCTCACTGTGGTGACTGCACATTGGTTCAGTCGAAGGTATGTTTGCTCGAGCTGGAAGTAATCTTGGCTGAGGTGTTGTCTTTGCTGCCATGGAGGGAACATTTAAGGGGGCGCGGCTCCTTTTGTCTCTCGCACTTTGCAACCTGCTAAAGCTGCTCGACCATGTTGAAGCTTCCAAAAAGCTCTCGTGGCCTCTCTGCTAGCATCTAAAAAAACCTACAAAGAGTAAAAACAATGTTCTAGTAACTGTAATGTTGCCTTCTTAATAGACCATTAAGGTAACCACTGTGCGATATGCTTACGAGCCATGCCTTGACTATGATTGGTTTTGCCTAATACTGTGGATCAACCTGCATTCACTCTGTTCTTGCTGAGGATTGTATATGTGGTAGCTATGCATGATAATTCAGGCGGCTATTAAGTTTACGGATATTAAGTCATGTCAAAATCCAAACTTAATTAATCATACCGATCATGCTTTCCTTCTTCTAAGTTTCAGTTCTTTTTTGCACATCTTGTACTTAACATAAATTATATGAAGATTGAAGAACACTTTTGTTTTGCTAATGTTACATTTCAGTTCTTTATTATTCATCTGTTATTAATTTGTAATGCTCGACTTGATTCTTTCAGGATCGAAAAACTACCACAACAAGATTTTCAACAAGTCCTTACCAGCAGCCAATCAAATCATCACTCAGACCACCATTAATCCCACCTGATACTGAAACCGGCAGGCAGGAAGAAGAAGAAGGCTTCTTCGCCTCGCTCAAGGAGCTCATTGCATCTTCTGCATCCTCTCTCACTCAAATCTTTAGGCGAATCTTATCAAGTAGACGGACACTGAATGACGATGGAACTCAACAGGAGCAATACGAGGAGAATGCGCAGCCTTTGCAGGGAAGTTTTGCCGTTTATGAGCAACCACCTCCACTGGAAAGGCATACACACATCCCGTACAAGACGTATGCATTCATGTCGAATGATCCAGAGAAGCTCCAGCAACTACGACATGACACAGCATATTTTGACGGATGGAGCAGAGTGCCACAATCACAGGAACATCTGCAGAAGCATCAACAGCATTCTTCAGGATCACAAACCTACTATGAACCAAGCTCTAAGATGACAGAAGATACTGGTAGTCGGTGCGACAAGATGGAGGAGTCTGTGAAACATGAAGATCCTCCACAAACCTACTACAAACCAATCTCCGAGATGACAGAAGAGATTGTGTTTGGTGCAGTACAGGAATCAGGTAGCCGACGCGACAAGGTGGAGTGTGTGAAACATGGAGATCCTCCGCAAACTTGCTGTAAACCAATCTCTGAGATGACAGTAGAGATTGTGTTTGGTGCAGTACAGGAATCGAGTTGCTATAAAGATCGAAACAATGATCAATCTAATCTTCGACACCGTGCCAATCGCAATGGGGTGTCACAATGACTATCATGGTCAGTGTTCCTACAATGTTTTGTTTTTTTTTTGTTTTTGTTTTTTCTTTTTTGAAAATAGTCAGCTAATTGCAAGCAGAAGTTTTAAGATTTATATGATGTCTGGAGAAGGAAACTATAGAGATATTGAAACTTGAATCAATAACAGATTAATTATCGATTTGAAATTTGAACAAAATTCTCATTAGGGTTTGAAATGAATTGTTTCATATTTATTATATATAAAACTAACCTCCTTGTATTGGTACAATTGGTATATGTATGAGTGTTTGCTATGTCTTGGGGTCAATTTCCAACGGGTTCAAAATACTTTATTGGGTGTCTAACCTTCCCATGCAAAAGGTTACTATGCTAGGACCAAAATGACCTAAGCTATTCATGATATCACTTTTACGAGGAATTGTGACTTAGAATGTTAACGAAGATTACGTATTGAATTTTTAAAAAATAAAATATATAATAATAAATAGATGAATTAAATCGTAGAACACGAAGTGAGAGCGCTAAATTAAAATTGGATCAGATTCGAACTAAATCCAATGGGTAGGCGTAGAGATAAGGATTACTTTGGTTCAAATCGGGATTTATTTGGCTAGTTATGGCCTAACAAAGTTTTGTTGAAATATATAGTATATATGTAGTGAATGAAATGACATCAAAAGGTCTTTGTAGGGGGAGACACTATTAGGATGGCTCTCGGTGCAACAAACACACACGCATGCGCTCGGCTCGGCTCGGCTCGGCGTGTTGTAGTGAGGTGGGTCTCTTGACCAAGTATAATTTTTTTGGACAAATTTTATTTAATTTTTATCGTAAATTTTGTCCAAGAGGTTGCACCCCTTCATGGTAGGCTGCACCAGTACGTGGAAGGATATGCTAGTTTTGCACCAATCATTTGCGAAAGGTTGCACTCATTCACGAGAGGTTGCACTTGTACAACCCGTGTGCATCTCTATAAATAAGTCCCTCCATGTGAAATCGAAAATTCAAGTTTTCTTCTTTTTCCAACTCATTGCATACACAACTCATTGCATCTTCCTCATCTTCCTTCGTTCTTTACTGCTTGAAAGTTCTGCATATTTTTGTTCGCTGATATACTGAGGTTGGTGTGCTACTTCCTCTGTATCGAAGTCGTTGTATTTTAGAGACAATTGCCGATAACGTAAAGCACTCGAATACGGACAACTTTGTCTTGCGGAAAAAGGATTGTCCTAACCTCGACTTACTGCATTCTGTTCTGCATCGGAGATCAGTTCAAGAACAAGTTTAAGGTTTAAATGAGTTTGATCAGTTTAAATCGAATTAGGGTATTTTTAAAGAAACCTCTTTTTCTTTTTTTTTTTCCTCCACAATAGTCCCCGTCGTGTCATATGCCAGTGCCATGACTTCGCTCATCATTCTCTTTTATTTTTCGTTTCCTCTTCTTCTCTATGTCTTTCTTCTCCTTCTCTTCTTCAACTGCAATAAAACTACAATTTTTCTCTCCTCTTCTCAAACATAAGAGCTCTTTTTTCTTCTCCTCTCTTCTCCAGCAAGTAAGAAATACAACATTAGTTGCTGCCCTCTTCCAACAACAAAAGTAACGCTCGCATCTTCTTCCTCTTCTAGTATTTTTAGGATTTTGTTGGCACCACAAGAATAGCCCTATTTTGTCGTGATTTTCTCTCTTTGTGTTGTTGCAAAGCTCATCAAATCTAGTTCAGATTGCTAACGAAGAAGGTAAGACTCTCTTTTGTTTCTTCCTCCTTATATTTTCTTCTCTATTTTTCTCAAAAATAACAATCTTCCTTTTTGTTCAAACAGGCAAACTTTTTTTTTCCTTTATTCAACCACAACAACAAGAGCAGTGAGTTGTTGTTTTCTTCTTTCATATTTTATTAATTAAATGAGAGTTGTAAAGTATTAATATTATTTTATTAATTTACTAGCTAGGATAATTATTTTAATCGAAATGAAGATTGCATATGTAAAAATGTTAAATATTATGAGGAATCAAGATCATAAATGATTTTTTGATTCTGAATCATAGATATGCTCGGGGATCCACTGATAAAGTGATAATTGTTTTAACTAGATAACCCTTTAAATTTGAAATGTAGGCTTTTAATTATAAAAACCGACTTAATGTTTAGAATTTTTAAAATTTTCAACTTATATTTTTAAATATTTTCAAAATTTTAGAGTTGAACAATTTGTTAAATTATTCGATGATAATAACATATGAATAAAATAGATAAGTAATTATTATTTCTATAGTAAACGATATTATATTCATCCTTTGTAGTGTCTTTAGATTATGGAAATAAAATATAAGGCTAATTTGTAGTCTAGACTAAGAAGTAATTATCAATTTATCTTCGTATTATATTAAAATGCTTGTCTTATTTCTTCTCCAATTCTCCGTCTCTTCGAGCGATCGACGACGTAGTTCCCGACTTCCCCTGCAAACCACTAGCGAAGACCTAACCTCCCCTTACTTCGACCCTAAAGCATCTCCATCTCTCTCTCATTACTTCGAGCCGCCGTCTGTCCAACCCATCGATGACGCAGCCCCCGACTTCCCCTGCAAACTACCGACGACGACCTAACCTCCCCTTACGATTTCCATCTGTGCTGAAGGTAGAAATCGGAGAACCGGCAAAATCCTACTTTCACAATCAACCTAAGAATCATCGGTAAGTTATAATTTTTTGCCCTAGATTTTGATTAATTTGTTATTCTTAGGAGAAAAATCGAAGCTTTAGGTCATGAGTATTTTAGTTCATGGGTGTTTTCGTTTTTGTGAGATTGAGGTTGAATACAATTCAGTTTCTATTTTGGAATTACAAATTTATGAGAATGAGTTTGTATTATGGCAAATTCAGTTTCTGCCCAAATGTATTAGTTCATTTGGGGTTTAATTTTATGGTTTAGTTTTGTGTTATTTAGAGATAAATTAATGGTAAATTTTTATTGTTTAGTTCTTGAATAGAAAAATTCTTAATTCATTAGGAAATCTATAGAACATCTGGTTCTTGAATTATATATGAATGAAGCTTTGATATGATGTTTTTATATGATTGAATCGAATGTTATGTTTTTGTGGATTAAGTTAAAATGGATTCTGGAACTGGGCCTTGCAACCTTGTATTTTTGGGTAGTTGTAAATGTAAGAACCAGATGTTTGTGATTTCAATTTTCAGTGGTTGTAGTTTGATGGATATATATGCGAGTCTTGGTAAAAAATG